>PVIH01007524.1:0-99574 GCA_004025045.1 Sigmodon hispidus
ACACACACACATACACACACACACACACACACACACATGAATGTACCAACATTTACTGCTTGCACAAATGAAAACTTTGGAGAGAATACTGTGACCCTAAAACTATTGAAGGAACAAACAAGAAAATATTAGCTGGGGATAGTTGGTCCCACCAGTGATATCAAACTCAGGAAGCAGAAGCAGGCAAATCATCCGGCTTGGTGTAAATAGCAAGTTCCAGGCCAGCCAGGATAGTGAGACTCTATCTTTAAAACAGTGAAGAAAACATAACAAACTCTAATTGCTTGACACTTGACAGTACTGCTGTTTTAAAGGATTCTAAGTTTCATTTCCAGGACACAAATTGGGTGACTTAAACTGTAAGAGGAGAGAGAGAGGGAGAGATGGGAGAGAGGGAGAGAGAGAGAGCGAGAAAGAGAGATTAAGAAAAATAATATTGGTAAAGCTTTTCATTTTGTTCTAAGGGTGAGGCTCAGCTAAGAGTTCTTACACTTAGGCAGGGGTTTTTCAGGATTTGGATCAACAGTCAATGCTAAAAAGAAAATAGATCTAAGATTGCTTATTATTGCTCCCGTGGTGATGAGAAAATGCAACTTCAAAGCTGTCTGCAGCCTAACTTCATAAAAGTCAAATGTCTTTCCTATTCCTATGTCAGGGGAGAAAAGAATGATGCTCCACAAATAGGAGGCCACTTCTAGGTGTTGACAGGAAGGTGTTCCTCTCCACTGTTGAGAGCACAAGTCAACAGAGGTGGAATAAGAGTTGTAAATCCCCCCTCAACACACACATGCACACACCACACCACACACACACACTCACTGCAGTGCGTTGATCTCCTTAGCATCTATCTTCACAGAAACCAAGGAGAAGTAGAAGCAAGAAATGCTGAGTGATCTACACATTCCGTGGAGGTGATCATCCTAAGGCCAGGGACACATAGCACATAGTGTGACAATGATGCAGGAGGAAGTAGCAACTGATAAGATGGCATGCAAAACACAAAAATCAGTAAGATCATGCATCTTAATGTTGCAGTTTATGTATTCGACACACTCAAGTTCATATCTTTGAATAGTGAAGCAGTGTTCAGAGGCTCTTTAGGAGGGGAATGTATCGTATGGGTTTTGACCACATGAGTAGATTTATTCTACATATGGATTCATAGTTCAATGGACTAATAGGTAGGAAGTGGAACCTATATGGAGGCAATAAGTCATTGGGCATGCCATGGAATACTTCCCCCTGCATCTTCCTTCCAGGTTTCTGACCACTGTGAGGCAAACAGCTTTGCTCCACCTCAGACTTTCTACTATGCTGCTCTGTGTCCCATAGTCCTACAATCACGAGGCAAGCCGACTGCAGACCAAACCGTCTGGACCTATGAGGCAAAATATGTTTTCTCCTTTAAACTGATTTTCCCAGATATTTTGCCATCATAATAAAGCCTTGAGTAGCTTTAGTTAGGCCTATCTGATTATATACTTATGTGATAGGGATTGTATTAAGCACTTTGTAGACAAAGTTTTATTTATTTAGTTGTTTATTTTGTAGTATTTTTAAGTAGGTGTGAATGGGGATGAGAGTGGTCAGCTGAGGATCAGAGAAGTCAGAAAAGTCTTCGACATGGGTGAAGCTAAAATTTATCCTAAGCATTTAGCCCCAATACTGCCACTCTTTATGCTGTGCTATGTGATGCTTTTCCTGTATAAGAATGATTCTCAACCTGTGGATCAAGATTCCATGGTGTTTAGGGACGTTTTAATGGGCCGTGTAGTGTATCAGGTATCCTGCATATCAGATACTGACATTTTGATTCATAATAGTAAAAATAATATTAAAGTCATGAAATAGCAATGTAAAAATTTTATGGTTGGCAATCACCACAGCATTAGAAATTGTATTAAAGGGTTGAAGACTAGGAAGGCTGAGAAGCTCTGTCATATAGGGTCTGGGAGGTACCACATGTGAAGGCATTGGCATTTTTTTTTGACAGTCGTCTGCAGAGCCCTAAATTCTTTAGCTCCATCTACTCATCATTAAATATTGTACATGTTGTGTGACTGTGATGGGCTTTTCTATATAATAAGATTTTCTCCTCATGTTTACAGGAGGTTCCAGAAGGGAAAATGGCGTCTGCACTTTCCAGGGAAACTAAGTCACAGAGGGAAATAAATGACCACCCAGGTGACACATTGCAATGGGGCAGAAATGTGCCTGAGTAAGCTCTCAGGATGCACAAATGGGAGTAATCTCTAGCACTGGCGTTCTCCAACTGGTGCTCAAGTTTTCTTTCACAAATACCAATCAAAGCCGAACATTAAATGCTCTGTACCTGCTGGGAGTCTTTAAGGTACAAGAGGTGTGAAATAGCTGCTGCTGTCTCTTTAGAAATGCCTAATTTCTGTGTCTTTCTCTACATTTCTTCTCTCTCTCTCTCTCTCTCTCTCTCTCTCTCTCTCTCTCTCTCTTTCTCTCTCTCTCTCCCTCCCTCCCTCCCTCTCCTTTCCTCCCTCCCATCCTCCCTCCCTTCTTTCTTTCCTTCCTCTTTTGTTCCTTTTTGTTCTTTCAGTATTATTATTTTTCTACTATTGTCCTTTCTGCAGTCTGACTTGGTACATTTTCCTTGGGTAAAGTGTTGGAGCCAACTCCCTGATGGAGGTCACAGAAATGGCAGCCTCCATTTATCTTCATACCCATGGGATTTAAAATTTATTTGTGATGTCAGGTCTGGGCAAGATTTAGAATAATTCAGGGATTTAAGTCTTGAGGATATGAAAAATAAATGTCAGCCATTCCATGTAAGAGGGAATAATGCAAAAGGCAGAAGAGATGTGTGTTTCTACTAGAAATGCACAAAGAGTTCGGGGATATACTGTGCCATTCTAAAGCAAAGAATTTTCACAGAAATGTAGGATCACTTGATTCAATCTTGTAAACTTTGAAGTTGAAAATCTCAGCACAGAGTGGAAAAGGTGGCCCTGGTCACAGGGTCACAGAGAGTGACATCTATACTGCAAGCCTTGAAATCAGACTGACTGCTTGAAATCAAAGCCTTCCCTGGGTCCTGCCATGCACTGTGGTGTCATAGAAAGAGATGCTAGTCAGTTCTTATTTGTAAAGCTGACACCCATTATATTGAAATGATTGTTTGCTCATTAGTTCTTTATTAAAGTGAAGATTCATGAGGAATGAAGCCATGTACTCGTTTTTCCCTTTACTGTGCCAGGCTATCTTCCATTCATCCTTACAATTCCACATTCCATAATGTTAAAAAAAAAAAAAAAAAAAAAAAAAAAAACCTCTGCAGCTCCTGGCTAGGTTAGACTCCCATAGCTCTGTACATGCATAGTTCCTAGACTCTTCCTTGACTTCAATATTACACTTCATGCTTACCCTCAGTGAATTTTCTGTTTTAACCACTGAGTCAGCTATAAACTCCATGAGCATAGGGTTTTGGCTACACATTTTTTACTCTTCTTTTTCTTGAAAATCTTCTGTCAGGCAGTGGTGGCACATGCTTATAATCTCAGCACTAAGCAGGCAAAGGCAGGCCAATTTCTAAGTTCAAGGTCAGCCTTCTCTGCCCCCCCCACAAAAAAACAAAAACAAAAACAAAAACAAAAAGGAAATAAAAGTTTCTGGTGACACAAAGCCAGTGTTTGACAGATCTGAGAAGCAGTCATGATGCTCTTAAAGTGAGACTGTAGTATAATCCAATGGTCTCTATATACTACACAGTTATCCACAGTCCCAAAGATTGAGAGATTAAGAAACCTATTAATTTCTATTAATACAGTTAATAGCTAGCACATGACAATGACTTCTCATCTACTTTCCCTTATTCCTTGGTTTATTCCCAGTGACTAAAGCTGTCACTCATCAGTATTTAACTTTGTTATCCTGGGTGCTATATGTTGTTCTATTGCCAACTTTTTGTATCATGTCTATTTCATTGTTCCTTCTCCTTGGACATCCAGTTCAGAGTAGAGGCTGATATAGGCTTGATTGTCAGGTTATAGTTGCGCATGCCATCCCCGACTCCACTCCTACCCTTTGCTTCTGATGGTTTGTGATCTAAGTGCTTGTACCCTTTCATCAGTTTCCTGTGTTGCCATTAGAGAACTCAGGCTAACTATGAAGATTAGCATTCAGGATTCCTGCTCAAAGCCCTTAGATGATGCACTGTAATCTATAAGCCATACAAGCCCCCTTATCCTTCCCAATTGCTTTCTGGTCAAAGTAGTTTAGCACGTCAACAGAAAGCTAAGACCGGAATTGCTAGAATAGAGTGGGATGTTGCTATGACGTATTTGAACATGTTGTTTTGGGGGAATATTGTAGGAATATTTGGAGCTCCGGACTGAAAGTGCTCAGTTTAATGAGCTGAAGTTGTAGGAGCTCAGAAGATGATGTGGATGGCAATACAGCAGTGGAGCCTGGCTTGAGAAGCTTTAGAGGGAAGTTTGAGAGTTCCTTAAAGGCTCTATCAGGGCTATTTTTGAGTTATTTTGGATGAAGAATCTGTAAAGCCTTTGCTTTACTGGGACAATTGATACTGGTTGCTGGGGCTAAAGAATAGTGTGATTAATAACAAATCAGGTAAACTATTTTGTTTTCCTGGAAGATTTTTTTCAGAAGCTGTAGCCCAGTGGGAGTCAAGGCTACATCTCAAGCTGGCAGCCAAACTTGGTCATGTGTAAGAGCCTCCCCTGTGGTACTAGTTTTGGCAGCATAAAATCTACAGGATTGAAGGGATTATAGAGAGAAGCTAAGGCTTGATACTGTGGAAATCTAGGAGATGTCAGTGGGGGAGATACATCATTTATTATAAGGAGACACTGGTATTGAAAGGGTCATTGAAAGAAGCAGAGTCTTAGCACCAGGTGTTAGGGTCCGAGCTCTAAAAAGATAATTGTTGAGAGTGAAACCTTAAGTAGTTTTAGTGGAGCCTTAAGAATATTGAAGATGCCTAGACTCCGGAACAGCCACAAGCACGGAGTTGAGCAGCTCTGAGCCTTTGAAACATACTGTGTGTTGATGATAGCAAAGTCACAGAAAAAGAGCTCCTCTTGTTCTTTGGAGCCCAGAAGATTGTGAATGACTTCTCCAGGGTCAGACATCAAGTTACATCTTTGGACTTTGGCTTTGCTTAAGCATTGCTAGTTGTTGTGACCTGGTTGTTCTTCCTTTGGAGTAAGAAAGTAATTAACGTATTTATTTTTACAAGAGGCCATAATTAAATGTATATTTTCATGAGACACTGAACTTTTAAACAATTAGAATTTTACCCAATTGTATATTAAGATATTAATATGAGATTGTGGGGACAAATAAGAAAGGAAAGTGAATAGCTTAACGTGATGGGTTGATGTGGCAAAATGATAAAAAATATAAAAGGAGATTTGTGATGCCGGTTGATATTCTTGCATGTCAATTTGACACACGTGGGAAGGGAGAACCTCCGCTGAGAAACTGTTCTATCATATTAGTTGATGGGCATGTCTTTGTGTCATTTCTTGCTTATTAAGTTATGGAGAAGGCATCTGTGAGATGTAGTAGCCTCGGTCTTATGGTATTGACTTGTATAAGGAAACTGCCAGCTGCCAGAGCAGGAATCAAGCCAGTAAGCAGTGCTCCTCTTCCTTAGTTCCTGCTTTGTCCTCCTACCTCAGCTTTTTTCAATGATGGATTGGAACCTATAAACCAAAGAATAAGCCCCCTTTTCTCCCACATTACTTTTGTTTGGTGTTTACATTGCAGCCAAAAGAGGGAAGGGAAATGATATATGAGACTATTATCTTTTTCATCACAGCAGTTTAAGGACTTTATTACTATTTCACAAATGGACAACTGAATGCTCAGTGATATGAGAAAAGCTGCTCAAAAGGAGAGCATTATGAAGGTAGAGTTGTATTAAGAACTAGAAGAGAGTTGGACACAGTCTATTCTAGTTTTTGAGCTTTTTTTGTCAATGAATTTTGCTGATTCTTTTACCTATGCTGCAGAGGAAGGGGCCAGATAAATGTAAGAATTACACCAGAATTAATTTATATAGTCATTGTATTTCCAGTCCATGTTGGATTGTAATGGAAGGTAAGCTGGGCTGGACAGACACTGGCAGTAAGATGGACTTTATGGAGGAATGTTTAGGCGAATGAGTAGGTATCAAGCAGGAGGCATGGGTGTACCCATGACAATATGAAAGATATGGAGAAAAGAGAGTATTGAGCATTTGAAGGGAGTGAATTAGGCAGTTGATGATCCTAGAGATGACGTTTCTACATCCTCTCCATAGGCTTTCTTTATTTCTTTGCTCTTGGGACTGCTGGAGAACAGATGGTGAGAAAGTCATTTTCAGACATGGCCTTCCATAAATTATATGATAATTTCCCCACTACATCGAGGGACCACAAGAAGCTGGTGGTCTGCCAGTTTGTGATTAGAAGTGATGCCCAGAGTGATGTAAAGACAATTGCCCCTAGTTTAATGTTGACCCATTTTTCATTCAAATGATTGAAATGGAAATGAGAGTTATTTTGCTGTCATGTTCTGAAGCAGAGTTTACAATATCAAGACTGAAATATCTGTAAATATGGTAACTCATAAAAGATGTACCCCTACCCCTGACCTATTTTGTCTTCAGAGCATGCACCTGACATTGATCCAATAGACATTCCACCCTTGGTTGGGTACCTGTATGGGTATATATGAACATGCACATATGAGTTTGTTGAGGTGAGTGCGTATAGTATTAGTTTGTTTGACTTTTAACATTGTTCATTCTGAACATTGTTACTAAGGTTGTAATCTGTTTAGTACCTTGAGGGTTTATTTTCTGGTTTTTGAGAAAACTAGAAACTATTTTCTAACTGTATAACTGAGATGTTTACAGAACTATTTATTTTACCATGAGGAAGTCTGCTATAGGACTGTTCATAGTACATCATGAATTGAGTATTAAAAGAGCTAAAAGGGATTGCTGGGGTTTCAAATATGGATCAGTAGTTAAGAGCATTTAAAGCTCTTGCAGAAGACAGAAGTTGAGTTCCCATCTCCCACCTAGTGGCTCACAACCTTTATATCTTCTGTATCAAGGAATCTGTCTCTCTCTCCTGGCCTCCTCAGGCATCACATGCACTTGACATATATACATACTCTGAGGCAAACATACCATGCACATACAATATAAACAAACCTACAAACAAATGATATTTAGGACCAGCAAGTGGTGCTGGTTGTAACTCCTATTCTTTTATCTTTCTCAAGATGGTATTGAGCAAGATCTTCTGTTCTTTTTATTTTTTTCTCATTTGTACTTTAAACATCCCTGAGGGAACTGTTTTTGATGTGTTCCATGTTTGTTTTTATATTTTAAGTAGTAATATTTTATATAGAAGTCCACTGAAATGAGTTCAGTTCAACAACAGTGCTACCACATTGTAGTTACCCATAGCACATTGCTTCAGGGAAAATAAGGATGCTGCTTTTCTGTGATGTTTTTGCTTCTTGGGCTCTCACAGTGATGTCTGAAGGAGATGGTCTGACTTTATCTGGCAACTTTATCATCTGTGGTTAACAAAATTTACCTCTGCTTTGCTGCTTCAGTTCATTATACCAAATACAGGAGAATCATCATATTAAAGTATGAGTAATGTCCCTAACTTCCCCATGCTAGGTATGTAAGAAACTAAATCTATATTGATCTCTCAGGGGAACTGTAGTTTCTCCTTCTATGTTGACATCTTTCTTTAGTGTTGGGAACTCTTTGGAGTATACTGAATACCAGAGAGAATCAGAATAGAGTTGGATTTTCATCCTGGTCCTTTCTACTTCAGCAAGACATTTCTTCTCTGACAGCCTAGGTAAGTGAAGACAACAGGATTGTAATAATGGCTTCAGTGTGACTTGGGGAACCTGTTGATAGTCTATGCTGTAATTATTTGAAATCTTCTCTAAAGCTCCAATTGTATGGAGTTGTTCCCACTTTCCCCTGTCTCTTACCCTTAGCCAAGTGTACTTCCTGTTTCTCAGTTCTAAGTGAGGATGTTATTTTTATTAGAGGTGCTGTGAATGGACAAATGTTCCATAAACCACTTTGACTGTATCCTGAATCTGAGTGAACTCTTGTCACCCAGCATCATTTCCAGCTGCAAGCTAGCTTCTGCCTCCAGTTTTCCAATTCTGGCTGCTCAAAGGTAGCTAGAGGGTGTTTGATTACTGACAGGCTCTGGCATCCCAGCAGAATCCAATCAACTCTCTTTCATCAGAAGAATCTCCTTTAGATTGTAATCAGGGTCCATTCTGCCTCTTCCCACTGGTTCTGGCCTGCAGAAATCATAAGCACTTGTTTTGCTTCTGTGTCCTGACATCCCCACTCCCATTCCATCCCTGTGCTTGGAGGCCAAGTTGTCAGCATCTGGCTGGTCACTTCTCACTGTGGTACTTGCGTACATGGGCCACATTAGCCTTCAGAACCCCAGTGGCCATTTCTAAAAGCACCATTGTATTACCCAACATGAAGATTAACAAAAACAAGATGATCTAAGTGTGTTTGAAAAGCATTTGATAAATGAAAAGAATAATTGTTATCATACTCATAAGCATTGTTATTGTTCTCATTTGAAGCGTCTAAAACTGAATAAGACCTAAATAGTTTCTAAAAGAGTGCCAGAGATTAGGCAGAGTATTGTGTAAAATATTTCTAAACTTTTCCTTACATTTTGTGCAACACAATTTAAATTTGCTGTTCGTTCACTGTGACTCAGGAGGGGTCTTAGGTTTTGTACAGAAAAGAAATATAGTAATTTTATAAGTACTCATTAAGTATCTACTTGGTCTATGGTAGATAAAAAACTTAGTTTATTTTTTCAACAAATAGATATTTATAACTTCTTTGGCAGTAACTATAGCAAAAGCTAGAAGGTGGGAGTAGGGACAGGACAAGGAGTCAAAGTCAAAAGGAAGAAGCAAAAATAAACTGAAATTTTCATAAATAATTATTTAGTCACATTCTTAGTAAGTGCCTTAGAGAAAAAAGCATCAAGTATTTTGGGAACTTATAAACAGGGCATTTATTTTAGGCAGGTAATTTAGAGACTCCCCTAGGAGGTGGGGTTTGAGCTGAAGATCTGAATTTCCTTTGTACTGGCTGTGCATGGAAGAACAAACAGACTGTGCTGGTGTTGCAGGTCAGAGTTGTTCTGTGAATGTGGCTTCCATGACAGTGAAGAAGCAGTTAAACCTGGATAATGAGATGGAGGAATTGAACCCTAAGAACAATATCAGGGCTAAATCCAAGGAAGTATGGGTGATACAAACACACTCTACCCTGAGAATGTATGAACAGACAGATTAGTAATAAAACAATTAAGATCCATGACATTGATTCAAGAGCATAAATACCAAAAGTGGGAAGTAGTTAATTCTACTTTCATAGTTAAAGGGTTTTTCTTTTGTTTGCTTCTTGTTTTTGTTTCTGTTTTCAGGGTCTGGGGAGAGAGAATCTGGTCTTGGAAAAAATGATGCCTGCCAGGCTGTGTTAGCAGAAAGGTGAATTTGGAAGAACTAGCCTCTGTGTTGAGAAAGAACTGGGTGATATAGGACGCTAGTTCACCAGGAGTAGGGGATGTGGATTGGAGACAGTAAGAAAAGTGACCAGAGGGAAGAGTCAGCTGATGCAGGGTTACCCTGGCCACAGAATCAATAAGTATCAATATCTTATGGAAATAATATTTATTTTGAGAGCAGTTTTATGGTCATAGAAAAATTGGTCAGAATACAGAGCCTTGGTGTGTGTGCATATGAACCCCACTCCTCTGACATCTTCCCTCATTCTCAGCATTCTCACTGCACAGTGCTCACAGTGCTAATTTGTTAACAATAAACCTATATTGATTAATCTTTTTTTTTTTTTATCCGAAGGCTACAGTTTACACTGGTTCACTCTTGGTGTTGAATAGTCTATGGGCCTTGACAAATGCATAATAACATGTATCTACCATGATTGGTCGTTACTGAGATTACTTTTTCTGCTCTCCAAATCTTCTATTGTCTTCCTGTTCATTCCCTTTTCACCAGTAGCCGATGGCAACTACTGATATTCTCACTCTCTCCAAAAATTTGTCTTTTCCACAATGTCTTTTCTCAATCTTGCAGAATACGTAGCCTTTAAATATTGGTCTCTCCTCCCACTAAGATGCACCTAGGATCTTACTTAGTGAAGTTCTGAGAAAGCAGATGCTGTTACTAGGTTTGTTATTATCAAGATTGCTCTGAGTAATCTGTGAAATAGAGAGAAAGGTGACCCAGAGACAAGGAAATAGGCTGAAGGATGTATGAATAAAAGTCAGATTTTGCCATATATTTTAAATTATGAAGTCTTAACTGGAAACATTTGAATTTTTTATTTTTATGGAATAAAGTCTCATTTTTTATCCATGTATTCCCTTGTTAAAATTCCCTTTCCCCTCCTGGCCCCTCCCAGTCTCTCTCTCTTCTCCCCATCTCCTCATCTCCTCCCCTGAAAAGGCAGAAGGTCCCAAGGTGCATTTAGTAACCAAGATGCTATCTATCTATCTATCTATCTATCTATCTATCTATCTATCTGTGTAAAACCATCACCTTAGATTTCTATGTGTCAATGCTTCAACTGTCCATATGTAGCTATTATTTCAATTACATAAAATTAAATTTGAAGCCACTCAGGCACGTTTGCCATATTTAAAATTCTCAGTAGTCATATGTAGCTGCTGTATACAGTACTCAGAAGGACAGATAAAAAGCATTTTCATTGTTGCATAAAGTTCTTTTGGACAGCATTAAATTATGCTGTTGTGAACCTTTTATAGTTTTCTAGATAGGTTATTATCTTTGGAGCCAAAGAAAAGTCTGAAGTTGCTGTCAAAACATTTATTATTGATGTAACCTTTTATTATGTAAAATATATAATACATACTCTGTCCTTTTAATCACTTTCCAGGATGCAACATAGTGGCATTAATTACATCCATCACTACCATTTACTTGTAAAACATTTTTCTGTCATTACAAGTGGAATTTCTTTGAACATTAAGACTCCCCAAGATCAAGCCCATTAAAATTCAAGCATGGATAGTGGAGTGGCTTCAAAAGCCTCAGTCTTATTGGCAATTTGCAAATGCTAAGGAAAAGTCACCTTTCCTTGTTGATGTGTATGTGGAACTTTTTGTTGGAACCAGTGGCTCCCACATAATCACCAGACACTTAATTACAAATTTTTGACCATTAGGTTAGGCTTGTTACTAACTAGCTCTAACATCTTAAATTAACCCTTATTTCTCATCTAAGCTCTACCAGACTCTTTATCAGTATGGCATGCTCATTTGGCATCTGTCTTTCTTCTGACAACTCCACCCTTCTCCATTAAAATGATTCTTTTCCTTTCTACAGTTCTGTGTAACTTCTTCCTACTAGCTCTTTAGTAAACCAATGATAGCAACACAATTTCATAGTGTGCAAAAGTCTATTTCATAGCATGGGTATGGCTAGTGATGTATTTCCCATGCTTCATTGCCTGTCCCCCACACACATACTCCATGCAGTTACTACTAACTCCGACTTAGTGTGTTACATAATAAAAGGAAGAAAGATGTCAAAGTTTGATAGCAATGTCCTGGAGCAAGATATAGCAGGCTTTCTTTTCAGTTACCATTGCGTTCCTAATCATGACAGGGAGACTCACCGCTAATTATAAATGATTGGCCTTTCCTTATGCTTGTCCCACTAGCTCTTATAAATTAAAACAACCAGTTTGTTTTCATCTATATTTTGCCTTGAAGTTTTTTACCATCTAGATGGTGGCTGCCTGGCTAGCTGGCCCTGGGAGTCACCCTCTCTCTCTCTTGATCTCTCTCCTTTCCTGAGCCTAGATTCTTTCTCCTACTTATTCTCTCTGCCTGCCAGTCCTGTCTATCCCTGTATTGCCTAGCTATTGGCCATTCAGCTCTTTATTAAACCAATTAAGTGCCTCAGGCAGTCAAGGTAAAACAGCAACACATCTTTACATAATTAAATAAATGCAACATAAACAAATACAGTGCACCTTTGCATAGTTAGAGAAATATTCTACAACATAACAAATGCTACACAGCTTCACATAGTTAAAGAAATATTCCATAACATTGGGGGTAATAAGAGTTAGAATAGTACATGCATGCAAGTATGAAATATTTCAAGAGTAAATAATTTTGTTTCTACTCTTACATTCAAATTATGGTAAACTTCAATCATCTTTTTATCTCAATGAGTTTTTTGGTTTTAGATATTTCAAGTGGAATCATTCAATCGGTACTTCTATCATTTGCTTTTACACCTGTCACTTTGTGCAAGTATCATTCATGTTAAGTGACACATGCATTAGAACTTAGTTTCTGTTTATAGCTAAATGACATTTCATTGCAGGTACCACTTTGCTTACCCATCCACCCATTGATAAACACAGGAACCTTCCATACTTTATTTTACTGATGATACTTGAGTGACTGATTTAATTGTTCTGCTTCATTTTAACAAAATAGGATATTAATCACTAAATACTAGAAATGTTATCCAAAGTATAAGAAATAGTTAAGCTGAAGTCCTAAGATGATGCTTCCAGTTTACATCTGTCTCATGCCCATAGAACACATATTCTAAAACCCCTGTGTTTATGTCTGAAAATTATGATTTTTTTCTATCCATGATCTTTTGTTTTTTGAGCATTATTACATAAAATGTGACATACCTGAAGATATGCACTACTATACCACAGCACAGGTTTATAACTCAGATGGCTATAAAATGTTTAACATAAAAATTGTAGAAATAGTTTGGATTTACTAGGCATCCTATCTCAAATGTCACAAATAGTGAAACATATCATTATTCAACTCAGAATAGTAGATCATTCAATATTTATGAATAGTTTATTTCTGAAGTTTCTTATTTAATATTTTTTGATTCTGTTTGACTATAGTTGACTGAAAGTAGAATCATGTATAAAGGGAAACTATTATAGTTGACCATCTTCCTGCTCCTCTTTTACCACTTCTAGTTATCATCCCCTTGTGGCCTGGATCCTTGTGTGTTAGAAGTTCCTCGGTTGTTCATGAATTGCTGAATCTCCATGGGTTCATTAGCTTAGCTCTGTGTATTGAACTGTAAAATGTGAAAGGAAGATTTTATTTGACCTTTGAGTATTTATGTGTGAGAGGTTCCAGGTTGGTGAAAATAATACTTTCAAGAGTCACATGTCCTGAGATGCAGATGAGAGCTTATGTTTCTCATTAAACTAATAATTTCTCTCAGAAGATATGCTATGACAATCAGTACTTGGCATTTAAAGGTAGCTGAAGTCATAAGGAGATGATGTCTTGGCCTTGCACAGCTTTCCTTGTGCCAGACTGGATTTCACATGGGAGAGTAATAGCTTTCTGAGGTCAGACCTATGCTCTCTTAAATCCAGGGCAAAAAAAAAGGCATGGGCTCTGATTCTAAGGGATAGATGCGCTGGCTGCTGATGGTACATTGAAAAGGCTTTGCTACTAGAAGAATCCCTACATTTAACTCAGTTAGAAAAATCTTACTGTCTTCTGCAACTACTATAGTCTTTTACTTTAGGAAGCTAGACAATAAAAACATTCAAATTATATCATGTGACAAATCTTGGATACAAGATGACTTTACAGATTAAGAAGGTGTCTTTGGTCCCCTCAGAGTTTCCCAGATGAGGGTGGCCCATAAGCCCCCCAGTGTTAACAGAACATCTGAAATACCCATGATGTAAGCACAAACAGAAAACAGAGGTATCCCTATGAGTGGTTGTTTGTCTGTTTTGTTGTTTGTTTTTTGCAAGTGTTTTCAGAACTTTTTCCAAAGATCACCATAGAACTCCGTTAAAAGTGACTTACATAGCCATTTTTATACACAGACACAGAAGAAACTGGGAAAGTAAATTCTTTTTCTTTATAGGGAAAAGCCTGAAACACATAAAAATTGGAGTAAGGGACAGTCTTTCGTATCTATATAGTCAGGGAAGCCTTTATAGTGATGGTAAAATATACATAAAATATTGTTGAATAATGATGTAAGATTTTGACTCAAGAAAAGGCAGATCAGTCTCCAAGCACAGCTTATGAATAGGCACAATATTGCAACCTTGGTTTTATCTTATTTCAATTTATTTTTTAAAAAGAATATAAGATTGGGATACTAGTGGTAAATTCTACAAGGGGAATATAGTATGACAATGATTGACATATGTGAACATTGATATTGAGTGGGAGTTTTCACCTGAGTCTGAGATTTTCTAGGTAGATAAGAAGGGTTGTGAGTGGGAGTTCCATGATCCAGTATGCAAATTCTATTTTCTCATATTTAGTAATAGATTTACTGTCAGACTTAACCTTTATTTGTTTTGTTACTCTGTCTCATAGTTCTGCAGAGCTGCCTGTGTCTTTCTCCCAAATATTCTTCCTTGTTTTGGGAAAAACTAGCAATAAGAGCAAGAAGCCTTCAAGTTTATGATTTCAAGCCAGTTCCCATAAATAAATTCTGCTTTTTTCTCCCCACTGACCAACCTAGGTGGCAGTCATGTCAGATGAGGGTACCCAGAGAAAAAGGCTAAACTGATATGTAGCTTGCAAGTTTCCCTCATTTCTTCTTTACAACTAGACACAAACTGTTTGTGCCAACTCATCACATTAGACACTTGCTTCCTATGTGACAGGCTTTCTCTGCTTGAAATCCTTCATTGCCATGCTAATGTTCTTAATAGTGCCCTTAAGAGTCCCTGTACTGGCATCTGTTCCCAAGCCTCATCCCCACCTGCCCAGCATGCTCTGACACCATAATAGAGCACAAGGGCTCTGCACACTCAGTTCTCTATTGTCCTTAGCATATGTTTCCCCTGACAACAGTGTCTTTCTTTGGTCTGCCTTTTTCTCCTCCAGACTGTTTTACAGGAATAATTAATCCCTCTAAACCCTTCTAAAACACCGTGTGTGTGTGTGTGTGTGTGTGTTTTATTATTATTATTATTATTATTATTATTATTATGAACAAAGAAGTCACACTTTCTATCCTTGTATATCCTTATTCAAGGTCCCTTCCCCCTCCCACCACATCAGGTCATTCTTCTCCACAACTCCCCATCCCCTTTCTGGGCAAGCAGCAGACAGTCCCATGGTCTCACTGTGTGTGTGTGTGTTTAAAAACTTGTAAGTTTGTAATTCTTAAGAACTTATACACAGTGAACACAAATAAAAGTGTTACAGTTTGAATATGGCGTGTCCCACCCCTTCTGTTTCCTGTAGTTTAACCCTTGCAGTCATAGGTTAGTGGTAATGAGAGAACAGAAAGTCAATGTGATGTGTTTAGTGGTCTCTCAGGAACAGTTGGATAGCTGTATTAGATTAGGTATTTAAGGTGTAATCCCCATGATTAAATCTTGGTAGTTTTATAAGGAGAGAGGATAAGGAAAGAGACTAAACAAAGATAAAAATATATACTTACCATGAAATAAAACAATTAAGGGGATCCTAACAAGTCCTATCCATTATAAATGGACGTTTAAGCCTCTTTATACAGTAGCTTGCATAGAGATAAATAGGAAATACACACACATACACACATATATATGTATATATGGAGAGAGAGAAAGAAAATTTAATATTAGCATGATACATGATTGTGCAGCACATTTAAGCTAATAAATCTGCATTTATTATCATGGTACTCATGAAACTGCAGTCAGTATTCAGATTTTACTGGTGCCTTAATTTTCCCTGTTGATTTGTCCAGTCCATGTTGATCTTGGGCTTCAAGTCTCCTTGCTTACTTCTGATATGTTTTATTTTCTCACCTTTTCCTTTAAATAAATTATATGGTACAATTTCAAAGACACGTGTTTTTCTTTTGTCTTTGGGCTCATCTGTGGTTTTTTTCATCATCTGAATGAGAATATGTATTTTGGGGAAAGCATAGCATAGCATGGAGATGAAGTACCCTTTTCAACATGCTTATCAGGGTATGTATGATGTCATTTGACTTATCATTGCTGAGACTAACCTTAATTGCTTGGAGGTTACTCATTTCTCCATGGAAAGACTAATATGCCTCTATTTGTTTACTCTGTCCATTAAAAATGAGTCAGCAAGAGAAGTTTACATTGAAGGGAAGGATGAAGTTGTGTATCCCTGAGATATGCCTTGCATAATAGTTCTTTTGTTAGAACTTCATTTACTTCTGACCAGTAGCCTTTTGTGTGACTTGTATATACTTATCTCCATGGAAAGCATTCTTCAGCATTCTACCATTAAACTGTGAACTCTTAAAAATGAGAGCCACACATAATGACAAATTTTCATAAGTCTCTTCATGAGATAGTCTAGGCAACAATCTTGACACAAAGTTGGGACACAAGATGTACATATTGTTCAGCCATTGTTTTCCCCATATTTAATAGCTGTGCAGTTGGTACTCAATGGTCTCTGAGCTAGGCAGAGATGCTCATGGTCGTATATCTAACTTTGACCTTGAAGATCTTTCCTTGGGCAAGGAGGGATTAAAGTAGAAGAGTTGTTTATTCAGTTTCCAGCTCCCAACTACAGCTTATGTGCATGACTGTGCAGTTTGGGTTTCAAGAAAGAAGATAAGATCTATTTGACTCAGGTGCCTGGTGATCAATGGGCTTCCTAACCTGTTCCATAGCCCTTGCCAAGCTTGGACTATGGCACTAGTTGCCACTTGAAAAATCCATAAGAAGATAGTTAAATTGTTCTAACCACTAATGAGTGAGTACATCCCCTGCTTGTCATTAGTGGATTTAAAAAAAAAAAAAAAAGATGTCATTGTATACAAGAGCTCAAGGCTGGAACATAGCTAAATGACATAGTGTTTCACTTCTGCATTGATGGCTTCTGGCAAGATTGTGGATGCAGGTGAGAAACGACTTATTTTCTTTAAGGGTCTGGCCACAGGGAGTTTAATTACGCCCTAGTAAGTAAATGAGCAGCATGAATGGGCTTTTTTATAAATGGGGAGATCATAAGAGTGGGTATGAAACTGAGAAGACTGATAACTGGGTTTGATGGGGTTCATAATGTAAAATCACAAAATAATAAATAAAAAAAGAAAGAAATCAGAAAAAATTGTTCCAACTGCCCATCTTTTCCAGTAATCCTTCTTTTTCTAGTTATTTTTGTTAGATTAAAAAAAAAAAAACCTCAAGACTTGAAGCTGTGCACACTTTTTATGTAGACAATGACAGATGCTTTGGTGTGCTGAAAGGATCATAAAAGATGAATTATGGGATCGTTATTAATGAAATATTCCAACTTAGTATTATATCAAGGAGGCCTTGGCTTTGTGTAGTTTTGTTATTTACAGAATAAAAGCTTAGACAAAATTTGTTGCTTTACTCCTTCCCCCCCCACACACAGAGTAAATATATATAGTAGAATTTCCAAACCCTAGTCTAGGATGAAACATCATATACAGTACAGTGACCTATACTGAAATAAATGTGCTACATATTGTATGTACAGAGCAAAATGAGAATATCAAGTAAATTAGCTTCAAGCAGTTTTACTGCAAAAAGGCCCATTGCTTTTTGCTTATCTCAGTGTTTCCAAAATTTATTTATAACCCTAGAATACCCTTCTTTCATTAATAGCTTATCCAAAGAGGGTCCGCTGAAACACGTTTTATCCAGGAGCTTTTACCAGCCCTTGCTTTGTACCTCATGTCTATCTGAGTTAAGAATAGAAAGTTAAAATCTGTATATGTGGAATTTAAAGAAAAATAAAGCCAGTGTCTAAAATTTTGCTTTTGTCTTCATGCGTCTTGTGTCTTTTAGAGAGAGTAATAATTCTATACCAAGCTTCTCAGGAAATTGCCTTGAATCTCTGCTTCATTTTTCTCCTGGCCAAATTGCTTAATTTCCCCTATCCTGGGAGCAGTGTTGACCTGAACTCCAGATCACAGACTGAACAGGCCTCCCCAATTACCCACCTACGTTCTTATAAATAGATTATGTTCCTCTCTGATTTTAAGCTCAGTGCTGTGTTGGTTGAAAACATTAAAAATAATGAGAATGCAAGTTAAATGTAATCTTCTGATCTGGCAAAAGACTCTGATTAGATATTTTTTTATTTCTTCTAGATTCTACCTATGCAGCCTGCACAGAGCTGTGGAATTTAATATGCCATTTTCAACCTCACAAAACTGTGCACATAACACCTAGGTCCCTGAGCCTTCTCTGCCCTTTAGCACATGTTCCCTTGTCATCCAGTACTGAGGACTCTGCACAACAAGCGGTGTGAGATCAGATGCACCTTTTTGTTCCTTTTAACAATTCACACCTTCTCTGCACCTCAAAATTGCTGTGTGTCTTTGTGTAGCTACAGCCTCCATGTTCTTGCTTTTTGCTCTTTCTATTTATGACTTCCAGAAGAAATGTTTGCTTCATATTTACCCCTTCTGATATCCAAAGAACAAAGATTTGGGTGTTATTAGAGAGGAGAATTTACTTATATAAAGTGCAAGACTTTATCAGCTAGCTATGTGATACAGGCAAAATTCCTAACCTCTCTGAATCATACCTCTTTCATTTCTAAAATGAAAGTAATGGTAGGATCCACATACAGAGTTGCTATGACAATGTGATAAGATGTAAAAAAAAAATGGCTGACAAACCATAGGCTGAGAGAAGAGCCATGTCTTAAATAATTGGGTACCCCCTACCCTGCCCTGGTGGTGGCCTGAATAATTGAGATCCTGAATCAGGGAGCTTGGGGAGCTATCTGTGTGAGTAATTAGCACAACATGTTAATGAAGTAATTTCTGAAGCAACTTACTGCAGAAACCCACCTCTCCACAAAGACTGCTGTTTCACATGAGGAGTGTTCTCACCTGCCAGAGCCTTTGTGATGTTTGAGAAGTATGGCCATGTACATTTTTCTTCTTGACCTTGCCTCTATTATGTTCTCTGCTCAAAGACCCTCCTCACTGCTTGCATGTCCTTGGGTGCAAGACATAGCAGGTCATCCTATCTCAAGTTATACACACACACACACACACACACACACACACACACACACACACACGCACACACACTGCTGAAGCAGCAAGGTGCCCTTTAGATGTTAGGCAGAGTACTGAGTCCTTTGCAATTTAATAGTAATTAACTGCAGCTGTCACTCTGGTCAGTTCCCTTACATTTCATTTTCAGCAAGAGTCAGAGGGAATACATACATACCGAGCACAGATGGCCAAGTTTAAAAGTCGGTTCTTCATGTGTACTCTCATTTATAGGCTTTGACAAAAGTCTTTGTGATGTTGATACCCAGGTAATATGTCTATTCCCTTGCGAGAACAGACAGAGATGGTTCAGGTCAAATTAATTCACAGCTCTTGCAAAAGTAGAAGGAGAAGAACACCTTTATGTATGCTAACACATTGCACAAGGTGTTTCTTCTACATTTTCCTAACTATGGTTCAAGAAGCCTAAATTCTATCCTTTTGTTAGCTTCTATGCCTATACAATGAAAGCATTAGACGATCTGTGTTGGAATAATATGGTAAGACTGCAGATAACATACACAATTAGGAGTTAGTTGGGAGAGTGGGTTAGTGACGCTCTTAACCATTGTAGCAAAATACCTGACAGAAGCAACTTAATAGACAGGTTTATTTTGGTTTGATGATAACACAAAGAGCTGAATCACTTTGGATAAGAAAATCATCGAGGCAAGATCTCAGTCCCTGATGACAAGTTCAAGGATTAGCCATTCACAAGGGATAGATCAAGGAGCCAAGAATTCTAGACAAGAATCATGGAGAACCTAACCTCAGAAGCCTTTCCTTGCTGACCTTCTCTACTTGAGAAGTTATTCTATCTCCTAAAGGCTTTTCAGACTCCAAAGAGTATCAGAAGTTGGAGATACTGAGTCTGTGGGAACATTTCAGATTTAAATCATAGTAGTTGGAAAAATACTTTCCACACAAGTAGATTAGCTATGAGTTCATATGAATGCAGTGATATAAATTATACTGGAGAAAGCCACCAATGTACACAGGTCTAGTCTCTTTGCTTCCATGCCTTGCTTTCACTAGAAATCCTTAAGTCCTTTCACAAAAATAAGTGAAACCCTGTCATAATAGCATGGCATATTGGAAAAGGAGGCAATACAAAAAAGTTTTTCTCCCCCAGGACATGTAGTTTTGGAAAATTTTGCTAGAATTCCTAAGCCTTCACATCTACTAAGCAGTGAAACACTTGAGACGCACCTGGTGAGGTCTCTGGTCTTCCTTTTTCTATTCCATTGTTGCTTAACTGCAAAATGAAGACTAGAGTGAGAGTCATAGGGAGACAGCATCATGTTTACCATACAAGCATGAGGCCCTGAGATCCAATTTCAGTACTCAGCCAAAAAGCTGAGTGTGGCAGCACTTTTTTAAATACAGCATTGAGGAGCAGAGTGGGGAGTATCCCAATGGCTTGCTGGCCAGTTAGTCTAGCCAAATGGGGAAACTCTAGGTTCAGTGAGAGACCCTGTCTCAAAGGCTAAGTTGGAGGATGATGGGGAAGATACATGGTGTCAACCTCTTGATTCTATGTGCACAATTGTGATTGTTCTCTCTCTCTCTCTCTCTCTCTCTCTCTCTCTCTCTCTCTCTCTCTCTCTCTTTCTCTCTCCCCCTCTGTGTGTGTGTGTGTGTGTGTATATATATATATTTTTCTCTTTCACACACACACACACACACACACACACACACACACACACACACACAGGCACATATATGGACATGATGGGAGTCACCTGAAAATGTGAGTAATTGATGCAGGAACCTAACTAGAATAAAGAAAGAAATACAGACATCCAAACCTTCAGAATGGACAGTCCTGGGTGGACTGGAGGTGAGGGAGCACAGAGAGAGATAAGGTGGGAAAGGAAGTAAAAAATAACAAAGTGGACAAGGGAAGCATGCATATTCTAGCAAATCAGTGTTTTCTGTTGGTTTTACTTGGAGGTCTTTTCACTTCTGGTTTAGATGTTACTTCCTCCAAGAAGCTTTACTCCCTTGCTCTAAGGGCCCTGTGTCCCTCTTGGTTACTGAATTCTGTTCATATTATATGTGGCGATTGTTGCCTTGCATTTGTTTCTGCTCCATTTCATTTTGGATTTTGAATATTGGCCAAGCTGTCTGTGTTGCAGTATAGTTTGACTAAGGACTGGCTCTGCCATTACAGAGCTGTGTGACCTTGGTCATGCTCATAGTCTCTCTGAGTGACAATTTACCAGTCTGTCATCTGGAGATTATCACAGGGTTTTTGTGAAGATGAAATGATTTACACTATCTTAAGCACACAGACTCATACCAGGCAACCTGAGAGCCCTCACAGAGCAGTTGTGCTTTGATTTATCCGTGTTGATGGCTGTCGCCTATTATAAGTCAAATAGGCTAAAAACTCTATCATTTTATTTTCACCTAACCAGCCAGGAACATATATTAGATATTCATTGTATATGTGTTCAATGGATAAAAAAGTAATAGCACAATGAAGAAGGACTAAGAACAAGTATTATGGGCTGGAGGATATCTTAGATCATGGATTTGTTCCAGATTGTTACCACCCAAGTTCCTCTATCCCATTGAAAAATATGAATTCAGTGAGAAAACAGCCCTTTTTGCCCTCTACCTATTTCTCTCTAACCATGACTCCCTTGCAATGTCAAATATTTTCATTTAACCACAACTTTTTCATTCCCAGAGTAAAGAAAGATTGTTCACCCTTTCTTTTGCTTAATGCAAATACCAATGCACATGTCTACATCTTGGAGAAAATAATAATTTGTGATTGGCTGAAAATGCATTAGGGTCCTTAGGAGGAATGAGAAGAGAGAAGTCACTGTTGAGCATTAGTATTGCATACAACACCTCCACGCAGGCTTTCCCTCTCCTGCTTCCCTCCTGGCTCACCCTTTTCATTACTCTCCCGTCTAGAGTTGAAAGCATGTTCATTCTTTTCTCTTTCCTTAGCTTTAGGTTCAAGGATGAAGAAATGAAAATGTAATCAATCATCAAGAAGTAGAAAGGTGGCTTGCATAAAGGAAACAGCTTTCCACACAGGAGCTGTGTCTTCAACTGTGCAGTATGTGTGTATGGGTTACATATGCATACACCTAGACATAGCCTGCCCTGTTGTTTTCCATAATCTAAGTCAATTCCTACATGGTGTTTGGTGCTGAGAGTTAATGGCACCCCTTTCTGTTAGATTTCCTCAGGCAAAAGATGAATGCATTCAAAGAGTAGGTAGTAGGGGCTGTGAGCCATTTTGGTTCCTGACTTTCTATGTTGCTTGTGCTTTCATGAACCTCTGTGCATGCATGATATTCTACTCTTGCTTTCTAAACTGCATTCAGGAATCATTTTCATCCAAATAAGGTTTTGTATATCTCTCTCTGTTTCTGTCTCTCTGTCTCTGTCTCTGTCTCTGTGTCTCTGTGTGTCTCTCTCTCCTCTCTCTCTCTCTCTCTCTCTCTCTCTCTCTCTCTCTCTCTCTCTCTCTCTGCTGTAACTGATGCTCAAGCCATGCTGGGAAGTGATTTCTCCCAGGAGTTTCTATAGTGGTATCTGCAAGGGAAATGCATTTCCTGTCATTTTCATTCCTTCCTCCTTTAATTTCTCCCCTATCCTATCTACTTCCCTGAACTGTCTCTGCCTTCCTTAGTCTCTCATATCTTCATTTTATCCTACTTCTTGTTCACTTAGTTATTAATTTATTCATGAAGATTATGTCAGGTGAAAGGGTATAAATGTGGAAAATACTCAATCTCTAAGAAATCCACATTTTTGTTAGAAGTATGAAGATGGCCTAGGATGACTGAACATGAGAGTAGAAAGGTGGAGAATATATGATATATTGGTAACTTCGATCCTGCAGTAACATCTCTGTGTGTATTTTGATAAAAAGCTTTTCCCACTTTTTGGTAGCTGACTGTTGTTGGTGAGTGACCCAATGTCTCTTTGCCTCAGTGTACTGTGCTGTCTATGGGGCTGAAAAAATAATGCTGTCATTCATGTTAATCTTACCTTAGTGTTTGATCTCAGGCACACAGAGTTTCACACTTGTAATAATTGTTAATACTATCTCTATTGATAATTTTAGCAATCTTATCTAAGGAAAAAGTTTACTTAGCCACTGTGGTACCTGAGAAAGTTTCCTGGATTAGTTGTTTCAGAAGGTTTTTGGTCTGGACTTTCTAGTCTAGCCCACAGGTTTGGATCCACTCTCAGCCCCACTTAGCCTCAAATAATTACACACAGGCTTATATTATTTTTGTGTTGGTTGGCCTAGGACCCAGGCATGTAACTTGTTAACTCTTTCATCTAACTCAACTTATCTTGATTAGCCCTGTAGCTCAATACTTTTTTTTAAAGCAACTTTGTGCATGTGTGTGTGTGTGTGTCATCTCCCAAAATCTCTATTGCATTTGTCTAGTGTGTCTGCTTTACTCTGAGATTTTCCCAGTCTAATAGCTCCACCCACAGTTCCTGTCTTCCTTCAGCCAAACAGCTTTTTATTAATCCCATAGGCAAAACAATTTTTAAAAATATAACACATAATCCCACTACAATAAATCATTTTCACATTTGTTCTTTGGGGTGAATATATGCATGTACAAAAAATGGAATGGAAAGAACATAGTTCCAATAGGGAAGAACATTTGAGAAAAGCAACCCAGCAACATCAGAGTGTCATCAGTATGTCTGTATGTCCTTACAGTAAAACATCAGTTTCACTGGTCTGTGCCTTAATGGTGGTGTTGTGCTCAGTAGTAGGAACAACAGTGGGCTCAATAACACTAAAGGAACTGGAATATTGTTACTTCACATGCTCAAATCATGTTTGATTCTTCATAGGCTAATATTGAGATATGGAGATCGTTCTGGTTCTGTATTATCTGGGCGATCCCAACCCTTAAATAATAACAGCAACCTCTGATAGCTATTAATATTCAGAAAAAGATTCTGGGCATATGAGGTGGAGTCAGCGTAATCAGAGATGCAAAGAAATTGGGGATATACTTACAATGTGTAGAATCCAAACAATTATTAATCCTGGAAGGGCAGAGAACCTTCTACTCCCCTGGAGAACACCCAGAGGGAATGTGAGTCTGCCAGAACTATGATTTTTGGCTCAGTTGAAATGATGGACTACTGACTCTAGAATTGGTAGAGAATAATGTTCTGTTCTTTCAAGTTCCTAAGCAAATAATAAATTTTTTATAACCATTCAAAGTGTACACATTCAAACAGTAATGATGTGTGCATATATTTCCACCAACACTGGGTGGCTTTTTAGTAGATACACTGGTCATGTGTAGCAATGAAATGACCTCAGAAAAGACTTCTGCTTGCTGCTTGTTCCTTTTTTTGAAGAAAAGCTTATTTCCTGAGCACTGCTGACTCTTATGGAACTGAAGAGCAGTAGGGAGGAACATTTGTCATCTCGACCCCATCTCGACCCCAACCCTAGCTCTGTGGATCTGGGAGTAAGGAGCTATCCAACACTGCACACTCCTGAAATTCCCATGTATTTCTGACCTCTTGTGTTGACTCATGCCATTGGATGGGGTCTCAATGTCCATTGTGTCCCCACCAACTTCACTGTATTCTATAATGCCCTGGGTTTCTCAAAGGAGGTGCCATTAAGAATCATAAGGAACACAGACTGAAAGGAGGCTTCTGGCTCCATGGCCATTTTATACCCATTCTCAATTTTCATGAAAGTTTGATTTCTGTATGAATTTTTTAAAGTAACACCCATGCCAGCTGTATCACTCAGGTGGTAGCAGTGCTTGCCTTACAAAACTAAGGATCTGAGTGTGATCCCCTGAACACATGTTAAAAGGCCAGGCATGGTGATACATGTTTGTATTCAGAGTACTGGGGAAGTGGAGACGTGGGTTTCACTGGAGCTTGCTAGTTAGTCAGTATAGCCTAACTAGTGAGTTCCATTTCAACAAGACACCATGTTTGAATGGACATTGACTGTATTTCTGAGGCCAGTACCTGAGGCTGTCTTCTGGTCTCCACATGATTTATACACAAACATGCAAACACATAAATTGTTTAATATTTTCTGAAAATACAGTTTTAAATTTCCAAATTGGATATTAAATCTGGTAGGGGGTTTTGTTTGTTTGTTTGTTTTGTTTTGTTTTCCCCCAATTGTTAGGTGGGAAAGAACTCATGCAGAGACAAATGACCAATAGTTCTTTTTTAGGAAATTGGGGTAAATACTAGATGTGAAATTGGATATTCTTTGATGGGCATGATGTATTCTTTGATGTAGCATGAGCAATAGTAAGATGCACTCTGGTAACTCCAAATTGCCTTAACTTAAAACTTCTCAATTTCTGTGATTTCCAAATATATTTTCAGTATCATTGTTGTATAAATTATTGCAACAAAAACAAAACAGTTTTGTCCACTTTTCAGCTAGAAATACAGGGGTTCACTGAGTGTAAGTGTTCTACCAACAGTAAAGCAGCCAGAAGTGGCAGAGTCATGAATTCAGGCTTCTGGCCATCTGGTATTTTCTGATGTGTTCTCTAGCCTCCGAATTGGATTGTCTTAGTCAGAAAGTAGGAATAACATTGTTTGGAGTGGACCCTTAAAGGACTATATTCAACTAATGTCTGTGAATGAATAGCCATATTTTGCTTAGTAATATACGGTATAAGATGGAGATGCAGAATCCTATTTCCTTTCCCATAGGGGAAGGTGATACCGACAAGGTTTCCACTAGCCATTCATGGCTATCTCTACAAACTTGGGTCCATACTTCAACTTGAGTCAGACAGCTCATATATTCTTGTTCCTCTAAATGAAAGATGCACTCAAGCAATTGAAAACAACTTCTGGGACAATCTTGTTCCATTACCTTTAATGGAATTGAGAGTATGTGGCACATAGTGTGTGCTGCTGTTTGGCAGAAGTGAGGTGTGATTTTCTCATTACACTGTGGATGGATAAGACACGAAACTAAGTCTCCAGAGACCTCTTGCTTTGTTCCAATACTGCTAGTGAATCATAGTGGAAGATTTGGGAAACAGAGCACATTTTGGACCATCTTTACCCGCCAATGCACTCTCCACCTTCTTTTTCATGAATTTCTTTTCCCCGCTAATAAATTTAGTGGCACTAAGCCAATGTAAAAATACCCCTATGAAAGGATTTGTCTGTCCATTTAAGGAAATGCCACTGCTGTTTAGAATACAAAGAATCTGCTTTGAATGTGATGTTGTCTGAATGAGTATTTGCTGTTTTTCTTTTGTATCTTAACCTCCTGCCTCATGAAGAATAGAAAAGTTTTCCTTCCAATTTAGAGGCTGTATCTGCCTCTGTCTCTTACCATATATCTGTATATCTGTCTCTTTTGAGTAAAAAAAATGCTTTGGCAGATCATTCCCATCTCAGTGAATGAAGTAACCAAGAGAGAATGAAGCACAGCAACCAAAAAAAGCAACTGTTTGACCCCTGACCATCCACCTCCTGTGGAGTACAATTCTACCCAGATATTTGCCCCTTTTTTTCTACCTTCACTTTTATTAAGTTTTTTTCTTCTGAGCATAACATGTTATTAATTTGCTCAAGGAATTTAAGAAATACAAAATCTAAGAACAACATTTCTGAGAATCCAGCTAATCCTGTGTGTCTCCTTTCAAATCTTAGATGACTCTTAGCTCCTTCAAGGGGCAGCACCTTATTGGAGCCACTCAGCAACTACCTTCCTCCTGAAATTTCACTAGTGTGTGGGCACACACATAGGTAGTAAAAGGTTTTCTAGTAGGGTTATAACATGGCCTTGTCCTTGGGGCAACTCTCAAATGAGCTTACTGAAGTATTTTTTTCTTTATCACACGGAGAACTAGGAATGTGGCTTGCTCTCCTCATTCTTTCTTTGAGTATCATTGGACAGACAGGTAAGCTTAGAGACAGCTTACATAAATGGTAACAATGTGCTTCCTATGGTACTTGGCAGTTTATATTAAGAGATCTCTTCCTATGACGTCATTAGAGCCTGGTGGTGATTCTGTAAGACTTGCCAAGAATACTGTTAGCATCATCATTCTACAGAAGCAGGAAGCGAAGTACTGTGTCCAAGGTCATCACATATCACACAAGTGTTGGCAAAGGCCAACACTTTTATTCTGTTTACTCCTTCTATCTGTGCTTGGTTTCATTTTCCCATGTGGTCTAGGATAGCTGAAAGCACAAGCTATTATCTTCTCCTGCAGCAAGGCAGCATTAATTTAGCAGGAGATACAAAGAATTTGCCTGTACAGACACTGTTGTACTAGGTTAAATATCCTTTGCCTTCTTTGCTCCAGCCCTTTCTTTTGGTGTGGAGTTGAAGCCAGGGGAATGTCACAGCTGGCATTTATACTGTACATGCAGGGAACAAAGGGCATACTCAGAAATGTACCTCTCCCCTGTGGCTGAAGTTTCTGGCTAAGTAAAAGTCTACAGCACCAGGTAGCCTCTTTAATTTTTTTTTTTGTAAAAGAGAATATTTCCTGACTTAACAGACTGGTGCATTAAAATCCATAAATATTTGATCAGCATGTGGTCCTCAGGGGAGCTCCAGTCAGAATAGCTGAGCAGCATGTGTGCCTCTCGTCCCCTTCCTGTGACTTCCTTCACCTTCCTCCTCCCTTTACCCCAAACATTTTGGTAATGTATTTACTAATGAACTCAATATTAATGTATCCATTTTTCTCAGTTAGTGTCAGGTTTCATTAGGAAACATGGGAGGCCTGACATTAATCGCATGAAAAATAGGTCTCAGGGAAGCTGTTGGGTTCTTGCGTTTTAGCAGGAAAGTTTTCCCAGAAAAAGTCATAGAGAAGTAATAAATTCATACAATTTCCAGTGTGATATTGGTATATACTGAGTACATATATGAGAACAGCCTTCTGTCTGAAGGTCTGCCTTGATTCTTCTATGTTACTGAACTTTCACTAAGACAGGACTTAATATTTCTCATTATAATATATCCATTATTTCTTGCTAAATAATAGAATATACTGTTTAATATATTTCTTTCTATTAGCCACTGAGCTCCTTATAAAAAGAATTTGTTTTTAGTACATGATAGGTCATATAAAATGTTTTTGAAAGATTTGAAGATATGACAGTAGGTAAATAGATGTATGGATAAGAACAATAGGGTGATGAGTTCTTATGTGCTAAATAAAATGAGTTTGAGGATTTACATCAAGGAGGGAATAATTTAGTTGCTCTCACCACCCCCTTCAAGTGTGGTATTGGATTAGAACAACTGGTCTTCAAATTATGGTAATTGAAATTTAAAACTAACAATTACAAGGCAGCTTATCATTGCATATGTGATGGGCAACCTCACTTCTCATTTCTAAAATGACATTCTTTCCACATCTACCTCCTCTACTATCCTGGTAGTCTATAAAAACAAGAAGAAGATGTGGAAGTATTAAATGTGGTGAGAGCACAGATAGGTTTTATTTAGTCTGTAATATAGTAACTAAGTTGGCATTAGATAGATTCATGGGATGCAGATTTTAGTAGCATTTTTAATGTGATAATATTTATAATACATGTGTTTGTGAAGTATTTCTTACATGTATAAGCTTGATAACATTTGTTACAGTATTTAGCTACATGAGGAAAGATGAGTGGACTTATTGTCCATGTTAAACTGAGTTTCCCAAGATTATGAGCAACCATCTTCATCCACTGATGCTAGCCCTGGACCTTGGATATGAGGTAGGCAGTGTGTCTCTTGTATCTCCGATTGACCATGATTCCATTTCATTCTCACATATTAGCTCAAAATACTATCCATTTGTTGATATTTGAAGAGAACTTTCCTACTGTTGCTTCCCATAAGGCCTTATAACCTGAAATCTGTGCCATGGAAAGTGAAGCAACAGTGGAAACATGGAGTCATATAAATACATAGAATGTACTTGAGGGCTGTTCCATCTCCAGAAAGTCATCTTCTCTTTCATCCTTGATATAGTCTTCAGAAGAATGGGTTTGCCATTCCTAGGAATCTTCATGACTTGATTAGAAGAATTTAAGGAATCATTCTTCTTTTGCTTCCAGGCATGAGCACTTACATGATATGTGGTAGATAATAAATGAACATTGCCTTTCTTTTTGTTCCTGTTCTAACACTCCTAGAATTATTCGGACATATCTTTTTGGGTTTCAACTTTGATGCCTAAGACCCAAAAGGTACAAGTTGTTTCTCTGTAAACAATGAAATCATTTTAATTCCTTTCAGACATCATCCAATATCTGGTCATTTCCATTGGTCCATGGCCTTTTTGTGAAGTAAGTTCTCTTATTGGATAATATTTTTTTTGCATTGCTGTAGAAGTTTCTTGAGAATATATGTTCCTTAGATTCTTCCCATTAACTGTAATTTGCATATATTATGTATTTTTAAAACCTGTCTTAATTCATCATTAGCATTATTTACAATTATTTGTATTTTTATTTATATTGCTTTGCTTTCCAAAAATAATATTATGTCAGATTTTGTATTTGTTCATACAACCTGTGAGAGAAAAATTGATATATAGTTAAGTAGTAAGTGGAAGACATGGTTTTGATCATGTTACTAGTAGTATTTTAATTTCTTTTCAACTTTAGACTCTATGAAAGAATTTTTAATTATGGCTAAAGCTTTTAATCTTGGGAGAGAGGTGTAATATGGCCCCTAAGGCAAAGACTCTATTGAACCTGGGGCTTCAGAGGAAAGAATTAGGTATGGAGTCATCTAAGAAATGAGTGAAGCAACAAGATACTCCTTCATTTCAGTTACTTCTTGGCTGGACACTAGGGAGTAAATCATTCTATATCAGGGGCAGTGTATAAGACCTATACCAACCAGTTATGGAATAAAGATGAGGTGCGATTATTATTTCCCAAGATCTGGAAGCTAAGGTGGGCTTCTTCACACATATATGAGGAGAATATAGGGGCAGAGATGAGTTTCTGCTTAGTGCCTGAACAGAAGCATTAGAAAAGGGCCCAATTACCCAGGCTTCTGGGCTCCAGAAGCCCAATTTTCCCCTTTTCACCTCCTGAAGAACTTGCTTTGATTCTTCTTAGCTCTCCTAGGCTAGATGTCAAAGAAACAAAGAGCAAATTAATCCCAGCAAGAAGGAGTTGGAGGTTAATTTGTATAAAGGATGAGTGACAATTTACAAATGGATTATTCCCTCTACAGTCTCTTGGGAGTTCTTCCCCAGCAAGCACCTCCCCCACACACACACATACACACACACACACACTGTGCATACACCTCCTTCAGAATCTCAATATACCCCAGCACCTCCTGTCTGAACCCATGCTTTACAGATAGACTTACAAAAGAGCAGAATGTGAACCATTTTTACATGCCTGGTGGTGGTCTTTTTTTTTTTTTTTTTTTTTTTTTTAATTTCATTTCAGACTTCCCGCCTCCTTAAGCTGCCCACATTTGCTGCCAATTTGTTCAATGAAGCTGTCGTGTGTTGTTAATATTGTCAGGATTTATGAACATCACTAAATGTGTGCCATGAATAATTTCATTTCTTTTTCTTTTTGTCTTGTTTTTCTCCAAAGAGCAACATGAAGGGAGAATGTCAGATTTCATGCCTAGGTGTGTATAGACATGGGCTCCAGTAATAATCCTAAACTTAGGTGCTCTATGATGTTGAGCAAACCCTTCTAGCTCCTTTTATTTTCAACTATTCGGGGTGAGGGTAAGTTTGAAGGTGATTATGGTGCCACTATTTTATGACCTGACTAATTCAAGGAATCTATTATTCAGTTTAGAAAAAGACTATGAAAATGTCCATTCCCGCCTCCCCGTAAGTCTCAGTTTCCCCATTAATAAAATGCACAAGAAAGAATTAAGCTAAATAAGAAATAAACCAAAAATATTCACAGGTTTAATTTACTATTGCTGATAAGGAAATGTCCTTTCTACAATTTGGGTACAATGCTGATTCTTGGAATCCAATAGCAGTAGAGACATATAGGTTGGGACATGTGGTTTGCATGCTCCAGGTAAGTCTGTACCTAACTGAAACATCATTACCAGACTGACCATTTTAACATGGGGGTGCTTGTGCAGTGTTAAAGCCAAGTATTTCTTAATCACTGAGCTTAGATATAGACTATAATTCATGAAATTATAGCAGATTCAGGAGGTTCACCATTCCTTTGTTTTTGTCTTTCAACAAATATTTGTTGAAGGCCTACTATGTTCTGGGAACTACTGCATATGCTATTAAACCAAAAATTTTCAATAAGATACTTTTGTAACCCAGAAAGAAACAAATGAGAGGTATTAAATGATAAGTGAGGAAACTTCAGCTAGCAAGAGGTCTATGAAGAAGCATCAGTACACTCACTGAAAGACAGATGAGAAGTAGGAGTCAAAAACAAAACAAAACAAAAGCCCAGAAGGGGACAATTAGGAAAATGAAAAGCTTAAACTACAGGAGGAATAAAGAAATAGATGCCCAGGTAAGGGAGCAATGGGTATAAACCCAGATGGGCTTGAGATAGCTTCATCTGCAAAATAAATTGAGCAAGGAAGATACTCTAACAGAGTCCCAGAATCAAGGTGTGGGAGTAGAAGAGTTCAATGCCACAAGTGGGTTTTGCTATGTTTGTTATCATTTCTGTCTCTATAACTTGCCATATCATGCTCATATAATCCTTATAATATCTAAGATGTATACTATTGTTTGTATGTTGAACATAAAGTCTCAAATAAGTGACTAATGTATGCTGCTGACATAAGTCAGTGAGAGCCTTTCTCCCAAAGAATACTTAATCTGAATTCACATCATTTCACATCCCATGGGCACTAAGAAGGTATCATATCCCATCTCTTTCAGGTCCAGTTAGTAAATGATCTGCTTGAAAAGAGCAGCAGGAAGCTGACTACAGGCCAGATCTGCTCCCTTCCCCCTTTACTGGAATGCAGTCCATCTCCCTTTCTGTGTATTGGGTTCTTTCTGGCTACTTTCCCACTTCAATGGCCAAGTAAATCACTTCAGAGCCCATATGGCCTACAAAGATCAAAGTATTTACCATCTGCTCCTCACCAGGAAAAGTTTGCTGACCTCTGGTATTGAATATGGATTGATGCAAGGACTGGAAGGAAGGTCCATTTTCCCCACCTGATCTTGAAGCAGGGTAATGATATGGACCAAGAAGCAGGTGTGATATGGGAGTTTCAGAACACTGGCCTCATGCCCAGTACTGATTTTAACTCACAATGCAATTCTAAGATTTTATTCTTCTCCCACTTTGGTTATCTCATGTTTAAAACAGGTAAAGTGAACAAGATCAGTAGCTTCCAAGCCTAAATTATCTTAATAGTATTTCTATTGAATTTTACATGGAAGTTCCATCTCTAAAATAGAATTTATAACCACCCCAAGGGAACTTCTTCCATCTTATTGTTGTGACCCCCAGCATCTCCATGACAATCATCCAATCAGGGCATTTTGAGGGCAATTTGAAAATCACAAGACTGTTTTAGGGCTTGTTGTGGTTCTCACATTCTTTGCTTATAATGAACCAGGTATGACCTCATATATGGAGATGTTCAACAAAATCAGGGTTTTTTTTTTCTCTGTAAATTAAATTTTCCTTTGGCGTGGAACACATTATCTTTCCTCTCTGGCCCTCAATTTCCTCATTTATGAAATAAGAATTGTCATAAACACCTCACAGTACCATCCTCAGAATTCAGTGAGGAGGTACATGCCAAGGGGCAGGTGAGGAGGTGGAATAAATAGGAGCTGGGAACCTTCCAGAAGGGTTTAGACACCAGACACACTCATTCAGCCTCTCTCTCTCTCTCTCTCTCTCTCTCACACACACACACACACACACACATACACACACACACACACACACACACACACATATCCCTCTCTTTCTAACATTTTACTCCATCCCCAGTTTTTTGAAATAAAATTCACATATTATATAATATGTAATTGATTGAGAGTGCACAATTCAATAGGTTTTAGTATAATTTGCAGATACATGCACTCATTACCAGTTAACTCTATAACATTCTCTTTACCCAAATAACCTACTTTTATATACTGCATCATTGTCTTCTCTATTTCCATCCACAGCAGCCTTAGCTTAAATAACTACTAGTCCACTTTCTGGATATTTCATATATATGTAATTATATAGTATAGAGTTCTGTAATTGGCTTCTTTTATCTAGTATAATTTTTAAAGTTTATTCCTAATATAACCTGTACTGGTGCTTCATTTTTTTTTAAAAAAATCTTATTTTATGTGTATGAGCATTTTGCCTGCATGTTTGGCTGTGTGCAATGTGTGTGCCTAAAACTGGAGTTATGTGCTGCCCCGTTGGTGCTAGTAAACAAACCCAGGACCTCTGGAAAAGAGGCAATGCTCTTGACCACTGAGGCATTTTTTTTTACTCCTTGTTCTTAAGGTCCACTGATATCTCATTTTATAATTCTCTTATGTCTGGTTGAAGAATGTTCATCAAATGATGGATCCTTAGTGTATTAGTTACTTTTCCAACTTCTCTGATGAAATCCCCTGACAAAAGCAACTTAAGGGAGAAGGGTACAGCTTATTTTGTTTACAGTCCATCACAGCAGGGAGCTCACAAAGGCAGTGATTTCAGAAAGAAGCTATTCACATTACACCATCTATCAAGCAGTAGAGACAGATGGATGCTTGTTCTCAATTAGTCTCTCTTGCTTATGCAAAAATCCAGGACATTAGATTGTGGATGTAAATCACCCACATTTAGGATGAATCCTTCTTCTTCTTCAGTTAACCAAATTAAGAGAAATCTCTCAGTGGCATACTCAGAAGCGTATCTCATAGCTGATTCTAGATATGGTCAAGTTACCAATGAGTATAAACCATCACATCTAATGTGGCATTTTGATTATAGAAAGTAGTAAAAATCTGTGTACATGGGTTAACAGACATTAGCTACATGTTCAGAGTAGTATCTTAAGCCCTGTAAAACCCAGTCTTCTAACTCTGTATACTCTATATGTTTGTTTGAAGGTAAATACTGAATGACAACATATCCATACAGCTGTGAAAATGGAGAGCTGAATTAATAGCTCCTTACCATTAGTATGAAACAAAGTAGGATTTAAAAACATTAACAACAATAAAAAGACAAAATGTTTCATCCCTATTTTTTTTTCTTCTGTTGTAATCTCAGAGCTCTGGAGCTTAAGGATGTTCATCCCTATAACCCTACAGCAAGACTTACTTTTGTTCTGTGCCCTTGAGACAGAAGTCAAGGAGCCTGCTCAGTGAAGTCTGAAAGAAAATTAGCATCCTAGAATATGTGTGAAAGTTAAATGGGACATGAGTAGACAGTTGTTGAGGAGAACTGGAAACACTGAGAAAGGGAAAGCTAATCATCTTTCCACCTTCCACATTTAGTAAAAGGAGAGCTTTACCCTGCACTGCTTTTACAGTGGAACCCCAGAATTAAAGTCACAGACTTCCTTTAAGTTTCTTGAATAGGCTTTTGATTTAATCTTTGAAAGCTCCCATCACAGCCAGACATTCCAAAGGGGAAGGTATATCCAGGCTATTAGTAATCAATGTTTCAACAATGCTGACAATAGGCCATGTGTACCCTATTTTTAGCCATCTGTTTTTTACCTAGGATTTACCATCACTTACCATTGTCATGACTAGTTACTAGCATTGCTGGAGAGAAAAGTCGCTGATCTATGATATAATTCTTTCTCTATAATGGTGTGGCTTATCTGATTTAAGGCTCAGAGTCCCTTCTAGTGGATGAGATCACTGAGGCTCTTTAAATTTATTCTGTATGCCTACTGGAATCACTATCTACCTTCAAAGTCCTTCTTTTTGTCAACCTACATTGTTTGGAGGCAGCCATAAGAGAAAAAAGATAGGACTTGCAAACAAGGCACTTTCTGATTCCAATGTTTAATTTTCTCTGTGTTAGGACTGATAGTATTATGAGTGTGATAGAACTCAAAATTCCAAAGGCACATATACCATGGAGGTTTGTATCTAAGTATTCTGTGTAGTATATAGTAATTGTGTTTGGACCATGGCCTTATATTTGATTCTTTTTTGCCAATGGCATGTATTCCCAGTTAACATGTTTCTCTGTCCATTGTGTTCCAAATTCTGGTGATGGGAAAGGAAAAACATTTCATCAGAAGGCCATAGTTACTCAGTTTGGGGAATTTTAGGCAAGTTAGACCAGCTTCCATTTATATCCCTTTCTGGTTGCCAAACTCTCCAAGGAAAGGTAGAAATTGTTGAGTAGATTTTGAAGATTTTATTACTTCTGGAAGTGGAATGTGTGTATTCTGTTCTGGAGGGACAATGAGTGATCTGTATTACATTTCCTCATGGCACATGAATCCGTGGAGTACAACACAGAGGGTGTGAGTTATGAGCATGAGGGAGAAAAATGTTATTTGGGCTGGAGGCAGTGTTCAATACCAGTGGTCAAGACGAGGTATTGAAGTAGGATAGGGAATGTGAAATGCTGGCTTTTCTCATGGGGATGAGGGGGAGAATTTTATATTTGTCATCTCCCTTTCCACTGTTTAAACTCTGGCTACTACACAATGCTGGGGGATCCTTTAGAAACAACCCAAAGGGCCTTGAACAGCAAGCAATGTGGACGTTCTGCTCTCTTTTCTATCCATTGTCTGTTTGACTCATTTACTTCACTGGACCCCAGTTGGGCTAATTGTCTGCTGTCTCAGTTGGGTCTCTTAGAAATCTTCAGAGGACATATATAAAAATGAGCAGGGATTATTTCTCAGGTGCAATATATACCCATTCCCTTTTGAAGTTGCTTAGAGCAACTTGATAGGAAGATGTAATTGGAAAAGGCAGAGTGAGCTAGGTAATTTTTCCTGCAGATGCTCTGACCACTTGAGTCATATGGGAAACTACAACATAAAGAAGCTAGTCCTTAAATGAGTGCATAAACAATAAAGAAGAACCCTGTATGTTCACAAACCTGAGTTTGAGTCCATACTCTAACAGTTATTCATGACCTTGGCTAAAATAGTTAATTACTCTGAGTTGCTAGTTTCTTCTTTTGGAAATGAGAGTGATAATGCTTAGGTTCATGAGGCAGTGTGTCTGATACTTTTTTATCATTCACAAATATCTAGGATAAATGTTTGAGGAGAAAAGATTTTTTTTGGCTCATAGTTTCAGTCCATGATTATCTGCTTTGTTGATTCAGGGATATGGGGAGGCAGAACATCACCTCGGGACACATGTGATAAAAGAAGCAGGTCTTCTCATGGTGACAGAAAAACAGAAAATGAGACAGGGTAAGATCTATGGCAAAGTATACCCTTCCAGAATATGGAATATGGCCGATTTCCTGCAAATAAGAACCACCTCTCACAGTACTATCACTTCCTAAATCATCAGCTCAAATCTTGAACATATTAATGAATTAAACCATCCATTAGTTCAGAGCCATCATGATCTAACCCTCCCAGGAAGCATCTTTACAGACACACCCAGAATTGTGCTCTTCTAATCTTATAGACATCTCTCAGTCTAATCAAGTTGGCAGTTAATATTAGCCATCATAGACACTATGAGAACAATAAGAGATAATGCATGAGAAATGCCAAGAATAAGCTCTGAGGACAGTGTGTGCTTACAAATAGTCATAGCCATTATCATTTCAACATTGATCCCAATTCCTGGAACATCGTAAACAATAAATGGTAGCTGTTATCATTACAATCTCCTTGCTTTTCCTTTTCCCTTAGTTTCTGACCTCAATAACAAGAGAGGATAGCCATTACAAATTGAGTACTGAGAGCTCAATGCTCTTACCAAGAGATCTAGGAAGGGGAAATATTCATGAGTCCTTCTCTGTTCATCTTATAGATTTCGTCTACTATGTACTTTAGTTGATTAAAAACATATTTCCACCATACCTGATGATGCGTGCCTACAATCTCAGTTCCTTAGAGAAGCTAATGTAGGAGAATCTCAAGTTCAAAGCCTGCCTGGGCACTTTAGTAAGTCCTTATCTCAAAATAAAAAGTAAAAAGTAGTATTGAGGATACAGATGTGTGGTATAGTGCTTGCCTTGTATTCAAAAGGTCACCGTGAGTACAATCCACAGCACCAAAAATAAAAAAGAAACAAACTTCTCTTCTTCCCACTTCTGTAGGCCCTTCCCCTTTGTCCTCCCTTGCAAAGCCTGATCTCCTTTCATTCTCACTCACCAGTGACAGGGACTCTAACTGCTTGCCTTAAAAATGTCCTTGGTCTTGTCTTTCAAAGGAAGGGACAAGCCCTCTGCTCCAACTCCCATCACCTCCTGCTGGCTCCCAGGTGAGTAGCTGAGCTTTCTTGTATAAGTGCTTGACGAATGAACAGTCCCCACTGCTTAGCTGTCACTGGCCAAAGACCTGATTCCTGTACATGTACAGAGTGGATCATATGTGACAAAGACTGGTCTATGTCTTTATAAATCCTGGTTCAATCATTTGAAAAGCCAGCAATTGCATGTGACAAAAACCTCACATAAATGAATGTAGATTAGAAGCAGTGAGTTAGACAAATTAACTGTTGTGCCTGAAGAATATAGAGCAGCTGCTTCATGTTCTTAGTTGGAGCAGCAACTTAATCCATCTGCTTTTTAATTTAAACCTTTTTTTTTTCTAGAATGCTAAAATACCTTCTTTTCCTAGAAGTCGTCCCTAATGTCTGGCAGGCCACCCGTCCATGACCCTCAGACTACACATTGACCTCCCATGACCTTTTAATTAGAAGGAATCTTTCTCTTTCACAGAAAATCAACTTTCCTTTGTCTGATCTGAGAGGAAGGTTAGGTTTCTTTTCTAAATTCATGACCCTTGGATGCCTTTAATGCTTCCTTTTCACCCTTTTTTCCCTTCCACATGCACAGGGAATTCTTCTTTTTCTTTTCCTCTCCATGAGATTGCTTTTTGTGACTAACTCTGGGATGGATATGCCATCACCTGCTTTTTGCCGTGACCCCATTGCTTGACCAATTCACACCTATGCTTCTCTGGCTGGTTCACCAGGGGACAGGTGATAAATGGCTGCAGAAAGTTCCTACATGCTAGTATTGAATTAGCTTCAGACTTGGCGGAGTAGCCTTGTCAACCTTTAACCCTTTTCCATGCCCATTTCCCAAGGATAAAAAATGAGTCTCTCTTTAAACCTTGGCAGACATAGAGGTGGTATGAAATTCATTAACAGTTATAATGAAAGTGCCTTTCCACAGTGTATAGAATGCCTAGAGAACAGCAATAAATTCCATAATTATTGTAATGAAAGTGGTGGGAAAGGGTAGCCACTCAGCCTGAGGTCTTCCAAAGGTGAGGTCATGGCAGAGAAATGACACTGGAAGTTGGCACACACTCAGTTCACCAACTGTGCTTCTTCAGGATGGCTTTCTTCCTTTTCTTCTTTGAGATTCTGTATTTCCAACCCCAAATATTGTACAAGTATGATTGTCTTCCTTGCCAACTTCTTCCATTTGATTGCTTTTAATTTGGGGCAGGACTTTCCTGTACATAACTAACCTACATTCCTCAAGTTTGAAGATTCAGAAACTGACCTTAATCCAGAGAAGAGGGATTTCTTAAGATTACAGAACAATTATTGAGATGTACAACTGAAGCCCAGAATCCTAATGTAAGAATAGTATCATTTATGACTCTGGGCCCTACTAGAATCCAACAGTCCTACAACTATTAATTTCTGCATATTCATCTAGATGCAACAAACAGTTATTGTATACCTGGTATATGCCAATGCCAACCTCTGTACTTGACTTTGGAGTGAATGAGACCAAAACTCAGCTCATGAAATGTTCTTGGCACATACTAGGTGTTCAGTAAGTGTTGACTGATGGCTTTATTCACTAGATCTCTCCCTGGCTGCTAGAATAATGCTTGGAACACGATACTTGGTCAACAAGTGTTTACTAAGAGATGATGAGCAAGCTCTTAGCTGCCTCCCAAGGGACTCCTGCATCAGGTCTTTCATCTTACAATTCCTTGTGTTAGCACTGCCAGGTGAATCTTGCCCAAACACAACACCAATGATCAAGCCATTACCTCTATGCCATGCTCATGCTCTCTTCTTTGCTGTGCACTTGGCCTTCTCAAATATGGGATCTCCTCTTCCACTCCATTCTTACCTACCATGGCTACATATATGGACACTAGAGATGTCTACTGTGTAATTTCCATGCCTTTCCCTCTCAGGGCTGTTGCTTAACTGTTGCTACCCCTTGAAACCTGTTTCCTATATTCCTTGCTATATATCCTTATGGAGACTAACAACTTTCCTAGTCTTCAGTCTTCTTATCTGAACCTATTCATCCAAATGGAGCAAAAAATTATTGAGTACTTACTGTATATATAAATCTTGTATTTGGCTCTGAAACTGATGAGACCAAAATCATAGCAATAACAAGGATGATCTCAAATATCCTAATGCTTTATGTCTCTGAGAGTTTATTGCTCCAAGCAGTAGTAAATATTACTATTTATATTCTATCTCAAATATAATATTGTCTTTGAAGGTTTTGCAATCACTGCCACATCCATATGAATTTGACACTATCTTTATGTGGTCCACCCTAGTTTATGGATGGTGTTTTTCTCTTGACCCTTAGAATGCTTCCTTCTTAACTTCTTTTATGAGTCTGTTTCCTTCTGTATCTGCCCACCAAGTGCTTGAAGGGGCATGAAGCATGACTTTATTCAGAATCACAATCTAATCCCAAACTATAAAAGTGAGTGCTCCAGGAGTTTTATATGAATGTGATATAAGGTTCAGTACTTCTATACTTGGCCTTTTCTCTACTTGCCTCCCTCCCTCACTAGACCACTGGCCTATTTTATTTTCTGCTGTATAGTTAGTTTTCTGACAGTAATTTGATATCTCCACAGCCCTTGTCATTATTATCTCTGTGCCCCCTTTATTCCTAGAACTGGTGACCAGCTTCAAGTGTTTAGTATTGTGAAAGATGGGAGGGTGGAAAGTAAAAATTGATTTAAATCTTGGCTCCATGATTTACTTGCTCTGTGGTCTTGGCAAATCTCTCTCAACTTCCACAAGCTTACTGAGTTTCCTCCTCATTCTAAAAGGCATTGGACTAAAATTAAAGATCTCCAGCCTACTGCCCACAAGCTACATTTGCAATCAGATATCATTTTATTTGGCTCTTAATGTTCTTAAAGAAAAACAGGATTTTTAAATCAAGTGGGGGTAGAAAGGAAAATTTCACACAGCAGCTAGGATTCTAGATTCTCAACAAACAAAAATGACACCCAGCATTCCCTTCTAAATGCCAGGGCCTGGAGGGACTTAAATTTGTTGCTTCTGACAGGGGATTGAGTGAAGCAGTATCTAACTCCTGCATAGTTTTGGAATAGATTGCAATTCTGAATATAGTCATGTTCCATGCCCCTTCAAGCACTTGATAGGTAGAAACAGAAGGAAACAGACTCATAATGAAGTTAAGAAGGAAGCATTCTAAGGGTCAAGAGAAAACATCATCCATAAACTAAGGTGGACCACATAAGATAGTGTCAAATTCATATGGATGTGGCCCCTTCCCTGAACAAGAACACATGTCAGTTGCCTTGCACCTGGAAATTTTAAGTTTGAGCTAGACGAATATGAAGTGCCTATCAGAAATGCAAAGCCTTATTCCCTCTCTCCACCTCTGTTACATGAGTCCTTTTCCAGTCTCTGAATCTCTAAGCTATCCTAGGATCCTCTGTAGTCATTTGTTAGGAGGCATGAGGAACTGGCGTTATCTTGACAATGGAACATTTCTCTCTTCTGTAATCCCTGCATGTCCATCCTAATTACTTCCTTATCAGTCGCCATGAGAACACACAGCAAGTAATTAGTGTGGGAATTGATGAGATGCCTCATCCCAAGGAGCCTGTTGGAAAGGGACAAGGGGAAGGAGAACTGAATCCAAGAAGAATAAGATCCAGGCCAAATGCTTAGCTTCTTTGTAATTTGGTCAGGCTTGCTTTCGCCTGCTTTGAATTAGGACCAGCTGATGGTCTTCTCCATAGAAAACTAGAGGTGTTGCTTAGAGAGGCAATGGCAATACAGGAAGCAGAGAAAGGCAGTACTGTCAATCTCTCTGCTTAGGATAAAAAAATGTAGGCGGTGAGCCCTTACTGTCTGCCCTAGTCAACTCCATGTGGATATTCTGGAACAATCCTGTGTCTTGAAAGGGAATCCAGATATAATGCTGGTCCAGCATTCTGCCCTACCATTGGCCTCTCCCTTAAGGCAAACAGCCAAAAGCAAACTCTTCAGATGGCGTCTCTTGTCTGCTCCCTTTATTAATAAATTAGTTACATGGATAATTCTACAGTCTCCAGCCACCCAGCTATTGAAGCAGTATCTAACTCTTCCTCTCCAGTTCAGTGTTCCTGAAGCACAGCCTACAGTGTTCTTGGCCTTTGTTCTCCAGGCTCCTTGCCTACTCTGCCTTTCAAATTCCAGCTTCAGGAGCCCATGCCCAGGATAGCTTCCCCTTTGTTTCCTGCTCTTCCACCTCACTGTCTCCAGAGCCTGCCTGCCTTACTTTATTTTATTTTTTAAGTAAAAAGGACAGAGGGCTAGCTTCTTCCTAAGTTGTCAGAGTATCTTCAGTGATTTCCCTTTGGATATGATATCTGCAGAGATTCCAAATCCTCAACACATCCTATGAGGTCTGAAGAGTCTTCACTCACCTTATTTATTATTTATTTATTTATTTATTTGCCTCTTTACTCAGTGTACCCTGTCTCTGTATCTCAAGTCTGCATTTTGGAGGATTTGTAATTAGATTTGTTTCGCAAGTGTTTGTCAATTCTGTGTGGCAGAAACCTCTTTTTCTTTCTTTCACTTTAGAAAACCTACCCATCAATGTTTTGATGCTCAACAAAGATGTCACATCTACCTGTGACACCTGTCTGACAATGTGTGGGTTTGTTATTCCCCTCTTCTTCCAAAGCTGCCTATGCTCATTCCATCATTGTTTTTCATATGATATTATGGGCTGTAAGGGCTGACTAACACACCTCTGTCCCTGCTTTAGAGAGCACGTTACCACATTTGCCTTGCATCTCTTTGTATTGCCAGAGTCTTAGCATTGTATTGACTAAATCAGCACTCAGCAAATATCTTTAGGTGGACTGAATGTATTGAACTAAATAAATACATATTTATTTATTAGTAAAGGGGGTACACCAAGTAGTCAACAAAGCTAGCACACAGAATAAAAAGCAAGAATGTATGAAAAGATAGAAAATGATTTAGAATGTTTGCAGTATTTTTCCATATCAGTAATAACTTATATTAGAGACAGAATTAGTACTAGATACATTTTCCATGGGAATATTGATTACTTTTATTATTGAATATTTCCTTGGAATCATTAAATCCTCTTTCAACTACCCTCCAGCATCTTATCTTTTAGTGAATCTAGTGATATAATTCAGGGTGAAGTCAAGATAGGATCACATTCTGAATAGCAAGGGCTTGAGTGCCAAGTTGAGAGGGAAATTTCAGTTTTCCTGGTATGCCTGTTTGCATTTGAGAATTAGAATATTTAGGTGGTAAAGATGAGGCAGACAGACAATCCAGATCAGTTTGTTACAGGTTGTTTTGAAAAATAAAGTGTTCATTTCCAAGGAGGGTCTGTGTGTGTGTGTGTGTGTGTGTGTGTGTGTGTGTGTGTGTGTGTAAAATGATCTTCTATTCCTGCATCAGACCAACTCTTGGGAATGGACACACTTCAGTCTCCAAAACTGTCAATCTAACATCAGTGCTGAAACTAAATTAAAAAGCAATCTTCAGAGAGGAGGAATTGGAATACTTTACTATCTTTTTATAGCATTTATTAAATTCAGAAACCAACTCCAGGAGAGTAGATGGAAAAAATCATTGTTCCTATTCCAGCCCCTGAAGGTCCCCATTACTAGGTAGGCTGAAGAGGAATAATAACACCACTAGAGACAGAAGAAAGTATTGAATATGCCCATGGTCTTTTGCTTGGTTCCTGCTGCTGCTGCTGCTGTGTATATATAGGGGGTCTTTCTATTGTCACCTGTCTTTGGTTGCTTGACTGGTGTGCCATATGTGTCTGATGGGGGCTTAGAGAATGTCTGTTAACACTACTCATGCCCTCTTGTGTCTGTTAACACTACTCATGCCCATATGTGTCTGATGGGGGCTTAGAGAATGTCTGTTAACACTACTCATGCCCTCTTGCCTGTTTTGGCACTGTCTAGAAAAAAAAAGCCTTCAAACCTGGAGAAGCAGCAGCAGCAGAGTAACCCCTAGAACCCTAGGGATACAGTAGGGACTCTGCAGTCAGCACCATAGGAAGAAAGACAGATCAGCACGCAAAAGAGATAATAGAAGATCAGACTAGCAGAGTGAGAACTGCATTCAGGAGATCATATGCTCCATTGTGCTATTTGCTTTGTGTGTCACCATGCATGAGTTATAGTCTCTGGGAGTTGATTACACTGGATAACTGGGGCTGATAATATCCCTTAAGGTGGTTTTAATTTGAGTACATGCTGCCCATACCAGAATCATGGTAGGGCTATAACATATTAAGTGGTCATTAAATGTTAACTCTCTCTCTCTCTCTCTCTCTCTCTCTCTGTGTGTGTGTGTGTGTGTGTGTGTGTGTGTATGTGTGTGTGTGTGTGTGTGTGTGTGCACACATTTAGAGACCAAGATTGGTTTTGTGTTCTTCCCTGATGGCTTTCCACATTATTTAATGAGGCAGAATCTCTCAATGAACCTGGTTATCATCAATTATGCTTTACCAATGTGTAGGCCCATGCATGACCTTTCCCTTTACTCTTAGCCATGAGACAAAGGCCTATGGATTCCTAGCTGTACATTCTGTGCTTAACATCCAGTTTCAGTAAGTTTCTGTTTTCCTGCTTGTGGGGGTTAGAACAGATGAGTTTAAGTTAGAACAGGTGAGCCTAAGTTGTTGGCTACAAGTCAGTAATAGTCCAGCCACCTGCAGACAAGCTGTTTACCCCAAGTCAGTAATTTCCAGCCACCTGGGGAATTTCCAATTGTACTCTGCTCCGGGTATAAAAGTCTGAGCCCAAGTCTCAATAAATGGCATTCTGCGTTCTCCTTGCACAAATGACTCAGGAGTCTGTGTGTCTGTGTGTCCTCTAAGTCTCCAGGCCCGGGCAAGACTCACTAATGATACAGGTAGTGCAAGCATTACAGGCGCTACACCAATGGGCTCCAGGGAATTACCTAATGGCTTCCCTAGTGCTGGATTTGCAGAGTGTATGGTTAAGTTTAATAATGCCAAGATAGCCACAGTGTTATGGGAAGGGAGATCAACTTGTGGCAGAAGAGGGGGCTCTAGTCTTAATTATGGAAGTCCTGGAAAGCTTTACAGAAGATGGAGTGTGTTAGCTAGAGTTGAAGAGCCATGGAGACTTGAGAAGTGGTAATCTGAGAAGGGGCAGAAGAATAAGTTCCCGTATGTGGATGTATGTAAGTGCCTCGTTTACTCAAAAATCTAGAGATCTGTACATTTTTATGATTTCTGTTCTAAAGATATGATTCCCAAGAAGAGGTGATACTGTCCCTCAGGAGACATTTGATGAAATTAGCAAGCATTTTTGATTGTCACTAGAAATGGAGTAGATGATACTGTATTCATATAGTGTGTAGAGGTCAGTGATGCTGCTAATATACTAAAACTTACAGATCAGTTGTCACAATAGACACAAATTCTGCTCAAAATGTTAACAGTTCTCAATTTAAGAAACCCTATTCTAGAATTTTAGAACCATGTCTGTCAGTGAAGGTAGTTCTTTATTGGATTTGAATGAATCAGACTCCTACTCTAGTTTGAGTAGCCCATGGCCACTGCTGACCATTCCTTTCTTAGAAGTAAGGACTCATGCTATTCAGTGAGATGCAGTTCTTTACAGTGACCTGGCATTATCCTTCTGAATTATTTACAAGTAGCCATTATTGCTCTAGCCTGAATCAATTCTTTTGATTTTCTAGTTAAGCAAAGAATGCAAGAGTGCGGTACAGCCTTGGCTAAACAGCTGAAGTGTTCTAAAATTATCTTGTTTATAAGACTGGGAAAGCCTTAGAGGAGCTTGTGGTCTGGCCATGATCCTTTTAGTCACAGATACTTATTGATCCCCAAGAGATAAAAATAATTTATTGACCTAACATTGATCTAAGCATGCCACTGCATGATTTCCAAAGACTTTTACTAATGTTTTTATTCTGCAAAAATTATTCGTTGAATACCCACTATATGCCATAAACTATTCAAAATGTTGGACCTTTTATTTTTCATCTCATTTTATACATTAGGAAACTGAGACCGAGAGAGGGGCTGCTATTTACACAATGCTCAGAACCTGAATAACATCCAGGATTCCTGACAACTAGGCCAGACACCTTTACATGGGTAGATGTGACTATGTATCTTTCAGTACAAGTTCTAGCACTTGGGTTTTAGCTTGTATCTGAAAGAAAGTGATGATGGATAATGCATCTCTTTGATTAACATACTGGTGGACGATACATGTAATTTTAGGCATTCAGAATGAATGAGAATGAGCAGTGACCATCAGGCTACCCATCAGCCAAGGCTGCTTCTTTTAGATTCACATTTGAATTCTGAGGAGGCTTCCTTTGTTCTCTGAAGTAGCAGGAAGTGCTACAAAATGAATATGGATGTTGCTTGTCTGAGGGGCCATATAATCAGACAAAACTTGCACAGTATTTATGGTGTTTAAAGATAGAGTAGGCATTTATTGGCATAAGGATATGAAATGATCAGATAAGAAAATAAGAGTTGAGGAAGTGTGTTGCTGTTGTCCAGGGTCCTAATGTCTTCTCAGGGGAAGGGGATAAGAAGATCCTATGCCAGTACCCAGGCTGTGTCCTGATCAGTTGCTCCTCATTTGCTGAGCACAACCAGGACCTCTGAGAACACCTGTTGCTAGGCCCTCAGGCAGACTCCAGTTTGGCTCATAAGAAAGTCATGTGTATGCCTTTGTAACTGGTTTGAGCCAATTTTCTGGACCTTATGGGCCTTTCCTACTCCAGAAGCAGAATGAGGAGACTGAACCATTTGAAAACAATCTAGTGTTGGTAATCTTGAAAATGCTCCTAAGAATGTTGTCAAGAGAGGATTTGGGTTGTGGTTTTAGTCATCAAGGAAGGAGCAAAGTAACATAGTAACATTATGTGTGAGTAACGTCTAAACTCTGTGCCTTTGATCTAACCTCTCAGGGTTTGTTTTCTATGTTGTATGAGAGAACACAATTATATTCACCATTTACTTTGGTTGCTAGAAGGAATCCAGATATTTTCTTTTTTGCTCTGAGAATCATGCAAGATCATTCATTGTACCTGATAATTTCCCAACTTGACCATGAGAAAAACTACCTTGGTAGAATCTGAAGTATAGATTCCTAGGCTTTTGCCATAATATTGGGGGACAAATGCGATTATGGCATTTTTTGTTTTAACAAATAGCATAGTGGTCCTTGAAATTTCTCAGCCCTAATTTCTCAGCAATTACACAGGGATCCTCTCAAGTCAATGAAGGTTTACAAGCTGGTTTATAAAGACTCCTATTGTGTTGATCCAATTTGAATGATCCAATTCTAGTGTTGACTAACTTGAACCTGTTGTGGAGTAGAAAAAGTACAAGATTGAGTGTCAGTAAGCCTTCACATCTCACAAAATGTCTTATGGATTTTTATATATACTATTTCCATTTTCAAATACCACAGCCTCAGTTTCTTGATGTGTGAAATGGGAACTCACAGGCAGGGGTTAATACAAACATCTCATTACCTCTTAATAATGCCTTGCAAGTTGATTGTAATCAAACTCTTCTATTTTATGAGATGGTAAAGTCATTCCTATGAGATAATACAAGTTACCAATGGTAGAATCATGACGTTTATTTATTTATTTATTTATTTATTTATTTATTTATTTATTTATTTATTTATTTGCTGTACTATATGTCTCACTATACTGCTGGAAGGAAGACTTAGGCCACAATATAGGTAACCTTACTGACTATTATACCAAACATATGCAAGGCAGATGCACCTGTAGCCCTACATAAACCCCTCATTTTTGGACCTTACTGCCTATTTAATGAAAGGCACATCCAGTGAGGAACATAGCTCTTAATGATTACTTCAATTTTATCAGACTAAATGGGTTTTTGGAGCAAATGGCAAGGGGAGGGATTTATCCCTAGAGTCTCTGGAAGGAGCAATTTTTAGAGTGGTGTGCAGGATAAGACAAATAAGCCTACAGTGTCTCTCAGGCCTTCCTGCTCCCATTCCCCAGAAGAGAAAAACAGTGGAAACTGCACTGGATTCAATTCCTCTGAAGTCTTTTAATTTTCACAAATTGGTTTTTAATAGTAAGGTCTCAAAAACTCTGTGACATCAGGACCTTTTGCAGAGCAGCACTGTCACTGAGTGGGTGGAACAACAGCAGATGTCTGAGACACAGAGATTATGTTGTTGCTTAGCCTATGTACCTCCTTGGGAGACCGCAGAAATTGAGGACAATGCATATGTTCATTTTGTAGACCCTCCAATATCATTTTAATGGCTTTGTTAGTGCATCTATACCAAAAAAACTTATTGAAAGGGCCTCATGCTAGACAAACAGAAAAGGTATGACTTGGGGCTTCAACATGTAAAATGAAAAAAATTTCCTTGGCATTGTTTTTTCTAGCTTTCCCTGTACCAGAGGTCCTTTAACACCTGGTTATTCTTATAAGTGTATTATGCTTACAGATAGAGTGGAAAAATAAGCTAAGCCTTGACAGGGTCCATGGAGTATTAGGCGTTTATAAATTGCAAGATTGCTAAAGTTACTTTGGAACTGATGTGCATTTAATAAAAATGGACATTATACACAGAGTAGAAAATTATTTACAATGCAAAATTTTATGGCTATCATTTCTGATTACATATCCAAGTCCTCATTTGCCCCAATGGTATTGGCATTATTGGCAACCCATTTTAAGCATGAGTGATTTGAGCTATAGAAGATATGGCCACTTTATGAAGGAGAATTAGTTAGTGAGAGCAAGGATGGAATCTGAACCTAGCCAGATCACCTCCTAGACCACTTCTTTGTTTTTCTGTTGCCTTCTAATGGGTCTCATACAGCTTGACAATGTTGTCCCATTTTCCCTGCATGCCCACAGTTTCAACTGGAGTTTAAAGAAAGATGAAGGACCAAAAAGAAAAAAAAAGATAGCCATCTTACATATCTTAGTGATCCCAGCTCTCTTCCTTGGGGTATAACCTATCTCTGAAATAAGCAGATAGGTTTGGCAATAAGCCTACTTCATAATGAATCTGAGACCTCCCAATGCTGTGTCTGGCAAAGCTTGTGTTTTCTTGCATAGAAGCCAGGGATTTTATTATCCAGTCTTTGCTATGGTCTCAATGGTTGGTAATGGATAAAAGTGCTACATCTCACAGGAGAATATGCAGTCTCACTGGGAAACTTCCAGTGTCCTGACAAAATAAGCAAAATGAACAAACAAAAAAGCAGAGTTTTGGGCTTTAAAGTACTGGTGTGGATTAGCTAAAGAAATAAGTTTCAAGATATCTAATTAAAATGTTGATTCTTCTGTTTATTTACCTTACATTCCTAGGAAGAAGACTTAGCTATCTTGGATTCCTATTTCTCCCCTTAGGAAAAATTTAGGCCAAGGAGTGATACTCATTCTAGTCAATATTAATTCTTTATTTCTATACCTCATACTTATAGTTTCCCAGACATTGTTTTAAGCTTAGCTGACTCAGCATTGAAGAATAGCTGCTTTCCTGTCATTCTGGCCTTTAATGGGTCTATGGATCAGCCTTACGCTGGAAAGGTGGAAAGTGTAAGCAGAGGCACAAGTAAAATACTTTCTGAGACCTGGAGCCCCTTCTCAGGACACTAGGGGATTCCAATAGCATAAAGCTCTAAATATCTCATCTCTGCATCCCAAGGAAGATGGTTTATAGAGGTATGGGGTGGGGGAGAAGGGACCGGGAACAGTGTAAGTAGAATATAAGAGATAAGAGCAGGGGAGAGTTAAACAGAACCAGTATCTTCTTACACATTTGGGGCCCAGATGAAACCAGAGTGTACCTTCCTATTTTTATCCGGCTGTTTTCCATCATTCTTTAATTCATCACCTGCATTTTGATAATTTCTAACTCCCAAATCTTTTTGTGGTAAAACAAAACAAAATAAAAAACAAAAAACAAAACCCCCAGGCTCCCACATCAGTGAGATATCCATATTCTGTCTGGATGTTAAGGAGTTGCTTATTTTTTTATCAGCTCATAGTTTATTTTTCTCTCCAATATATCCACAAGGAAGCCTAAAGGCAGGAGGCCCAACAGTATTCTGATTTTAGGCTGTCAAATGGTTCTAGCTATTTCATAGAGGCAAGAGCATAATTATGAACAGGGATATCCTCATGCAGTGTCATATTATCAGAAACAGCATCACCCACATGACTCTGGGGCCTTCATGATCATCATAATACTATGGTACAAACACTATGGTCCAGTAAGTATAAAGTGCAAGGGTAAGGGTAAAAATTTGTTATTTAGTCAAGAGTGGTTATCTTTCTCTCCTTCCTTTTTTATCCCTCTTTCCTTTTTTCTGTTTGTCTTTCTGTTTAATTCCCATTCTCTCTCTCTCTCTCTCTCCTCAAAACTTTCTTGGAAGTTTGATTTAATTATTCTCATTTTTTTTTGTGATGAGATATTCATACCAGCTAGAAGCTGGCTTTCCAGAACATCAAGTGATCTTATTTGAGTCTTCACCTATTATGCCCCAAATTCCAAAAGCAGAGAGGCTTTAGATTGTGCGTGTGTGTGTGTGTGTGTGTGTGTGTGTGTGTGTGTGTGTGTGTGCTGAATTAAATAGAGCCTCAGAAAGAGAGCTCAAGTCAAAGCTGGGGCCATGTTGTCAGGTGGAGCACTTTAGTATGTCTTCCTTTGTAAAGGTGGATGTAGTATGGGAAACTATGCTGTGGCACTACAGACATTATACAGTTTTATGTTTCACATTTGTGACTCAGAAGAGTTATCACTGTCTGTTATTGCCATCTGCTCCCAGCTTCTTTCATCAGGGAAGTTTATAGATGCATGCCCATGGACTTACTCTATAAAGTCTGGCTATGTTCAAATAATCAATCATAGGTTTTTCTTTCACTTCCTGTTGAAAAATACCCCTGTCTTAAAATTAAGATCTACAGGTAAAGATAAATCCAACAAGACAGACTTAGGGAGAATTGAAACCACTTTATATTGACCTGAATGTAAGGAATGGAATCTTTAACAATAATAATTGAAAGTTCTATTCAGGGGTCCAGAGACAAAACAAGTGCACAACGCTCTCAAGGTAGAGAAAAAACATAAGCTCTTTACAGAAAATGAGTCTGTGTCAGAAATAACCGTGACTCAAAGGAGGTGTTACCCTTCTTTTATAGATGAGGTGACTGAGCCTGAGACATTTGAGTAGCAAATTCCTGTTCCCATGGTTCCAGCTGAGTCTGTACCACAGACTGTCCTCTAACCAAATTCTCTGCACATGCTCCCAGCAGACATAAGCTGTCAGTCAGGAGAGCTGACAAAGCAGGTAGTCCTCACAGTCTCACAACTCAGAAGATCACAGACAGTGCCTCTGGGATGTGACTCTTAACGGAACCTAGGAAGGAGGTGTTGCCTTTGCACTGATGAGGATTATGTAAGAACTTATTTCTCTTAAAAAAGAAACAGGAAGTAAAATGGTCTTCTTGAATTTTGAAGGGCATTAGGTCATTAGTTTTGAGGTTCCACTAATGCTAGAGGTTCAGATTTGTAAGATTTTCTAGAAAGCATCAAGGCATATTCCAATAAATATTTAGTACTAGTTTTATTGTTTTATAAATATGTTTTAAAGGAATTAAATGTTAGATAACCCTGTTCTGATTGGATTTTAGCACAGGAGTAAGCCTAGGACTATAAGCATCATTGATTAGGGTTTTTGTAAATTTGGGACTGGGTTTTAAATGTTGTCAAAATGGATGTGTATGAGTTTTGGGAGATAGAAGTGTTGGATTGCTTCAAGTTTGCATACTAATTATAACTCTAGGAACTCACATCTTCAATTCTAATGAAGAATCCTGTTTGTCCAGAATGAGCAAGGCTTCCTATTTGTATGTCATTTTACTTAAACATTCCCAATGGGGCTGGTCAGTTAGCTCTGTGTATTTACCTCTGAATAAGTTAACAGTGTTTTATGAAAACAATCAAATATAAACCATGCTAACTATGTGCACCTCTCTCTTTTCAGTGAGACCTTCTTAGAGAATCAAGCCTTAAGGAGTTGAGTCGTCTAGCAGTGAATAAGAAATCTGCTAAAAGCTTCCCTCCATTCGTTAGGGAACTGAAACATCATGATTTTTTTTTTTTTCCTAAAAAGGGATAGGGCTGTTAGGAACATAGGGGTAAGAAACATAGGTCAGGAGACAGAGATATGTGTCAAAGCACAAAGGGAAAAACAAATTCAGGAAATATATAGAAAGTTAAAGAAAGATTTTGTTGTGTCTGGTGTTAAAGGATGTCTACACCCCTTTTCAGATTTCCTTCAGATGGTAAAGTCTGGTCCTTTTTTCATCAGTGACTATGCTCTAATGGTTCATAGAAGGAGTTTATATTTCTCCATGGATCCTTACTCAATGTATAGGATGTCAATTATAGAGAGTGGGGGCTCATGGTTTGTAGTAGTTGGATGATTTCTTTAGGTCAACAGAGGGATGTGATCTCCATTTGTGAATTAGTAGTATCTATAAACTTATTTCTTCTCAATTCCTATTTAGAAAGCACTTACACACCTCAACCTAGCAAACACCTTTCTTTTCTTCATAACTTCACACAGACATTATTTTCTAGGAAACTTCCCAGGTTTGCCTCTTGAGGAAATATCATCCATCCTCCTCTCTGTTCTCCCTCTGTCAAGGGCACACATTTGAGGTTGCATTTCTTATGTTGTATTATAGTACATTTGATTAATTGAATGCCTACTCTACCACTCATAGGTAGAGGAAACCTTGTTTTATTCTTTTTTGTTTATGGCCTTTGTGCTTCACAGGATGATTTAAAGCTATTACTCATTCAATAAGAGAATATTGTAACAGAGGTGTTAAGTCAGAAGTGGAGCCCAGGGGTGCTTAACTGGGACTCTTCCATAACCACGCCCAGGCCTCATGTAAACTCCACCCAAGTGGTGTACACAAGCTCAAGTGTAGCAGGCAAGGAAGGGGAACTGCAACTGCTACCCAGAGTTAGGTGTAAGAGTAAATCTTCTAAACATGCATTCTTCATTGCCTTTATTAAGAGTGAGAGGAAGCAAGCACAGAGTGAAACCTTGCTAATAAAGACATGGGTGCAAACACGCCTCCAGAGTTTGCAAACTTTAACTGTGAGTGAGACATCTTGAAGATAGACAGAGGCAGTCACGTGGCTGGGATATGTTTTCTATGGGCTTGTTATGGAGTTTTATTGGCATCTTTAAAGGATCCAATGTGTTGTAAGCCTGGCAAAGATTTGGTTTTCTCATCCATCCACTTTAGGCATAGCAGGACTCAAGATCCAGGGAGAGTGATGGGCTTGTCCAGAGTCACAGAACACAGGTGAGTGGCAGGGCTGGCATAAAGCTTCACATCCAGAATCTTTGTTCCAAGGGTTACACGAATGTGTCTGAAACCTCAGACACTTTAGATTTTTTTTTTATTGTTTTGCCTATATGTGCCTTTTCTTTTTTGTTTCAGTTTCTCCCTTCAAGGCAGTGTGTATATTATCTGCAAAGACTTTAATATCATAAGAATAAATAGAAAAACAGCACCACTTACTAGCATTGAAAGGACACTATAAAAACAAGCACAATGAAAGCAAAGTGGTGATGTTGCACTCCTGCCAGATGATGCTAACAGCCCACCTGGGACAGGAGCTTTCAGCCTGCTCTCTTTCGGTTGGTAAATACATTGGAGGATCCAACAGTACATCCTTGTCATTAACAAAGGGCCTGAAAGGAAGTGGAAACATTACATTTCCTTATTTTGTGCTTTTCTATTAATTAGTCTAATGAAAATAACTTACCTGTATTCTTCCTTTCTACCAGCATTACCAAAACAATTCTAATACATTAGCAGGGAGAGAGAAGTTTTATGCAGGTAAGGGTTTTTTTTGTTTGTTTTGCTTTTTTTTTTTTTTTGATTTAACAGTAGTTGGTAGGCACTAATTGCTTTCCCTAGGACTTGACTCTTCCTTACCCATTACAGTCAGCTATCATACCTAAATATGGAAAGACAGAGGAGTGGTAACTGGCTCAATCCTTATAGGAACTAAGCAATGAAATGGGAGTCAATGCTGATGATGCTGGTGTGATGTGATGATGTGTCCCTGAATCCCTTTCCTAACTGTGCTTCCTGGTCTTAAAAGGGATGGAATTCCAGGTCCTTTGGAAGTTACTTTCTCAAAGAGCCCAGGAAAAGCTCTAGTTAGAATTTGCCTTGAATGTGTAAAACAGAGAACTTGTTTACTTAATAAACCTTTGTTCCTGAGAATTTTCTATTTGACTGGCATCATCTTAAGTTAGAGGAAGACATGGCATCAAATAACACAGATAAAAACATTTATACCTGCAAGGTTTTTTGATCACATGTGTATCTATGCTTGGCAAGAGATTTTAACAAATAATAATAATGCATTCATCTGTAAATAGATGATTCGATTTTGGGCTGGTCGCAGGCTATCTGAGCTGTTCTGCACTTTACCTTCCATACTTGATGACCTAGGTTATTACTCAGACACCCATTTGTATCTTTGCAAAAGCAAAGTGTGGGTGAAATGTCTGGTAGTAATATGTGATTCAGGATGTGTTTGTGTACCCTTGAGGCTGCAAAGGCTGGTATGGGAGTGGAGGACAATTTCATGAGTTGTCATTTTGAACTGGGTCCAAGGAGCCATAGTGATAGATTATCTATTTTGTGGGAATAAAAACCTGGAAGCCATTCTTCACTGGCTAGGAGCAGGGTTTGGGAGAATAATTGCATCTGGAGAATAAATTTAGAAGTCGGTTATAAGAATTAACATCTTTCTCATATATTCTTATAAAAAAGCTTTATTGGGTATGCACACCATGCCTTGAGGGCTTGTTTCTGTGTCTGAAGTTGTAATCAGCACTGTACATGCAGCTCTGTGTTTTCAAGATGCAGACCTTGGGACCAGGAGAGGAGTACAAGTAATTTATATAAGATAGTCTCATGAAGGCCTAAAACAGAAATAGAGGCAGTTGGGGTAGGAAACCAGTGAAAGATGTAACTGAACAGAGTTTTCTCAGAGCAGTGAGAACTTTCTCTCTAAGTTCTCTAAGAGAGGGAGACAATATCTGAGATAACCTTATTTTTTCCCTATAATTTACCAAACAAAATTCCTAGTTAATAAAAGACAGGAGAGGTGTGATGGGTGAAATATATTAAAACCCACTAGTATTATTGGCCTGTGAACATGAGGACTAGAAAAGCAATTGGATATATATTGTAGGGACCTACAGGCGCAAGTCCTAAAAGCCTACTAAGTAGTCTCTCAGAATCTACTGGACACTGGTTCAAAAAAATCTAAAGATTTTCAAGTAGCTTCCATAAAAAATATATATACTTATATATGACCTACATCCATATTATTATATACTTAGATAATTTCTATTTTATAAGAATATTAACAAATGAAAAAAGGTATATGCTATTGTTTAGTCTTGTAGAGAAAATAACAAAGAAAAAGGTAGATACATGTTTAGTTCAGATACAATTTTTATCCAAATGCTTTCAATCTGTTGTTAGTGAGAATCTGTAAAATCTGTGAATATATGTAGGGTAGAATCTATAAGATGTGGGCAACATTAAGATTGTGTTGTCTAGACCTCCTGTCAAGCCACAGTACTATTTTCCCTTTCATTCAAAGTTGAAAAATTAGTAGATCAGTAAAGGACACTGCCAAGGCTGGGGCTAGACACATGGTAATAGGAAAAAACAGGTTATTTCAGCATGTTGTCCCTGACAGCCACACACTTCCCATCACACACACACACACACACACACACACACACACACACACACACGAATTAACCCCCAACAAATACACTAAATAAGCAGATAAATGTAATGAAATACTAGAGCCAGTCACAAAGTGATATTGTGGGTTCCTTTTTGTCAGTAATTCCAAGAAAATGATAAATTCAGAATTAAGTATGAATACTTTCTGAACTCTAAACTATGAGTCTCATATCCTGTATCTAAAACTGTGAAGGGACACATTGAGAACCTACTATGTTTTGCTACCTACACTTGTCTCTTTTACCCCTATGTGTGGTTATCTTTCTGCTCTGCTTGGAGTGGATATAGTGGGAAAAGATCCTAAATTTCCTTTGAGAGAGCTTTATTGTGTAGGCAAATAAAAAGGAATTCCTTTTTTCTCCTGGGCCTCAGTTGTCTCTTCTGTCAAATAGGGTTATGATCTTGTAGCACCAAGGCTAGATGGATCAGTGTTTCCACCACTTGAAGAGAGAGCTTCCAGGCATCTGCATTCCTGGATTGTAGATCAGCAAACTTGGGGTGAGGACTTCTCATTAGTGAAAATGTATGCCTTGCCACAAAGCACTCTCTAAATGCTGGCCCTGGTGTCAGCAGGTCAGATCCCAGTCATGGTCCAGTCACTTGCTTAGACATTTCATCTCTTCTTCCCAATTGTTCTATTACTAGATGATCTCCCAAGCTCCATCCATTTCTGCTTTCTTGTGCCAAGGAGCCATCTCGTGGGAATGAGTCAGCTATTATTAGGTAGCATATGTAGCTATGGGTAGAAGTAATAGTAAGAGCAATGTATGTGTCAAGGAACCAAAGCTTGAGCTGAAAGTGTATGAATTCTGCTTCCTTTACTGAAATCTTGTGATCTTTGTTTGTTTAGTGTTTTCATTCTTCTGAGTTAAATATGTATATGTGGGACACATATACACATATATGTTTGTGATCTCATACATTGATGAATAAATAACGGGTGTAGTTGGGAGTATCATGTGGGATGATAAGTGTAAACAGCTTGATATTGTTGACTATGGATCTTTGCTGGGAACTTACTGTAAGGCATGGCAGTTGGAAGTCTTTTGTACCATTCTTCCCTCACTGATTTGGAAAAATGTCAATATATTTTATCTTTTTTATTACTTCTTATTTCTGAGATTATAGTATGATTATGTCATTTCTACCTTCCCCCTCTAGACTGTACCATATGCCCCTCATTTCCCTCCTTCAAATTCATGATCCCTTTTGTCATGTTTGTTGTTATGGTCTCTCTCTCTCTCTCTCTCTCTCTCTCTCTCTCTCTCTCTCACACACACACACACACACACACACGTGCGCGTGCACACACATACATACATATATGTACACTCACACATAAAACCTTTCTAGTCTATATAATATTATTTGTAAGTTTAGATATTGAATATTGGATAAAAATATTTTAGTGCATCCAATCAAGTATTAACATCTTGCATAAGTTACACATGAGTCCTAGTAGTCTGCTAGTCCCATAGAAATGGTTCCCTGTATTGTGCCCTAAGCTCTGCCAGGATCTCATACAATATCTCCAGAGAGAAGCCCCTCAGCACTTCAACATGGTCAAGGAAAAAGGCTAAATTTTATTGTCTGCTGCTACTGTCCCGTTTTGTTCTCCTTTCTTACTCCTTTTCCTCACTTAAGCCATCTTTCTTTTCCTTCCTACCATCTGGCTCAACTCTGAATTTCATTACTGGGATGAACAGGTCCAGAAACTTCTAGGTATGAAATTCTTGCAAAAGCACCTGAAATGAGGCAAATGGAGGCTAGGTACTTTTGTAGCTAGACAGCCTCTGTCTGGGCTAGTGGTTTTCAACCTTTGGGTTGTGACCCCTATGAAGGTTGAACAACTCTTTCACAGGGGTTGTTCATCAGATATCCTGTGTATCAGATATTGACATTACTATTCATAACAGTAGCAAATTTACATTTAGGAAATAGCAACAAAAATAATTTTATGGTTGGGGTCTCCACAATGAGAGGAACTGTCTTAAAGGATGGCTGGAAGGTCAAGACCACTGGTCTAGACTATGCTGATTATTGAAAGTGCTATGAGACATGTAGAGCTGAGTTTACACTTTATTCACGCTCCTTGTTAACCATACTCAGTGCCTTAAAAAATTGCGTTTACCTGGAGAAACTGTTTTTCCCCCTTTCTGTAAAGTGGTCTTTCTGAGAACTCCTTTTGCATTGTGACTGGTGAGTATTAAAGAAACTGAAGTAAGCAGCAGTGTGCAAGCATCACCCCTGTCTATAAACCTACTGTAAGGAGTACTAGTGCTTTGCTAATGTGTTTGTTTATCTTTCCCTGACATCCAAGAGACTGGATTCAGCCTCCCGGCTAGGTTTCTTGCATGGCGTGAAAGCAAAAGCCCCACGGGAATATCACCAGGCTGCCTGGGGCTCAGCATCAGTGGGCCTCTTTCTGCCTCATGACAGCCTGTCTGTTTCAAGGACACCAAGCCGAGAGGATGAAATAGCAATTTGATAGCAATTTTTTTCCCTAGAAAAAAAAATCAGAAAAGATTAAGTGGATGGACAGCTCAGGAACACAGAGAGCTCAGCTCTTCTTTCTCCACAATGGCATGTCAGTCATTCTAGAAAGCAGGATATAGGTTTTTAGAGGAAGACACGAGAGGATTTAGACTATTTCCTGGAGTGCAAAGGAAGGACAAATCCATGGTAGATCCTTCAGGATTCAGAAATATTGTTTGGTGTCAGTATATGTGGGGAAACAGATGTTGAAATTTTGTCTGCCCTTAGATTAAAATATACTTAGATCAGGGTGGATGTGTAGGTCTCCTCATGGGGAAACTGAATGCAGATATGTGTAAAATGTCATTGTGCATTTATTATTTTAGAAATTTGCATGTCCAAATATACATGAAGGTGAATCAGGTGACCATATATTTGAATGTGCATATAAGCTGAGTGATTTACCTATGGATGCTAGGAGGTCAGCATTGCTTGTACCTACATGTCATGGAATATATGTACATGTAAACACATGTTCATTGTGTCAACACAAGGAAGGAACAGTTTTTCAGAATGTATCCATGAATTTCTAAGACCTCATCTCTTTGACACTGCTGTCTGTATTTGTATATACATACATATCAACCGGTGAGTGCATCCATGTATATGTGTTTGTAGTCACATATGAACATGTAGTCTGTGATTTAGGGCACCACATGTTTCTCTGGATGATTCATGAAATGCATGCATTTATGAATACAGTTGTACTTTAGAAGAATATATATATATATATATATATATGTATATGAACACCCTCTATTTCACTTTTATTTATAAGCTGTGCAAAAATGACATCTGATGTACCTGACCTGACCTGAGTGTCCTTGTATACTCTACATATGACTTCTCAAAGTTAGCCCTCACTTCCAATGTGAGTAACCAGCCTACTTTCCTTTGCCAAGTCACATTAGCTCATTATAAAAACATTGCTTTTGGTAGAAACTATATTACTAAGTAAGGCCAATATTCAGAAAAAGCCAACTGCCTATAATGGAGTATTATGGGGTGAGTGAAATCAGGTAGATGAGCCTATTTCCCAGTTCCTATTGTAATTCTCAGAAACACAATGCCAGTGAGACATTTATGATGTGAACTGTGAGGTGGGATTTGTGATTTTCTTTGTAGTATTATCATATGACACAGTATGCTTTAAGATGCAATTTTTTTTTTTTAAAGAGAGTGTTTTCTCCTAACACGATCCTTGTCATTTCTTGAGCTAGACTTTGAAGACATTTGACTTCTCTAATTATTCTGGATGAGAACAGTGAGAGTCGGGAGATAAGAACCTTTGCCAGGTGACTCAGCAGGCAATCAGGGAGACAACACAAAATATGGTGGAAGCTTGTGTCTTTGTTCTGGAGTATAGGATTCTTAGCTCCTTGAAACAGACTGGGACTTCCTAGTAAGGTTCAACTTTACTGCTTCTAAATAAAAATTGGAGACTCAAAGAAAAGATGCCCAAAAGCTCTCAGCAAAGGGAGTCATGCTGCAGAGGCTCTTTAGAAACATCTGCTGAGTTGGCATAGTCTAAGTTTAGTTTCTGTGGCTCTGAAAATGAAGGAAATAAGGCGGGGTAGGGCTGAGGGGAGATGTGATAACTCAGGCTCATGATTTCTAATCCAGCACCCTGAAAATATTTCAGATTGTAACTGTAGTTTCCCGCAGAGGACATCCAACAGATGTGATTCTTATTCTCGAGGAATTTACAATCAAAGACAAGCTTGGGTGCTTCAGCACAAGCATTCCTAAATGTCTGTATTAACTAGAGTAAAGAGCCATTTATTTGTATAGCACTGGAGAAATGGTAGTTGGAGCAGCGTTCACTGCTGCAAACCTTACTGCGTACAGACTGTTGCTGGTCGCTGAGCTGACTCTGATCTCAACACTGTGCATGTCTGCATTGGTTATTATCCACAAGTCAGGGGGATATTTGGGGAAGAAATGAGCAAGCATGCATACAGGCAGGAACATTATAAATATGAAACTATTGTAAGTCATTCCATTGATTTTAGGTTGAGTATTTCTATTATAACCAGCATTGTTCTAGGTCTTAGGAGGCAAGAATCAGTAAGAATATAATCCTTGCCTACCTGAGTCTTACTCTAGAGAGCGAGCCTTAAGTTTTCTTCCTGAGTTTACATGATGGAAGTGAAGCATTGAGAAGTGACTTTTCTGACAGGTTTTTCATCCAGTAAGTCTCACAGATTTCTTCCGAGCTGGCTAGTGACAAAGACTGAGCACAGGCCCTTTGTGACATTGGGGCAATGAATGGTTCACAGGTCAGATGGGATTTCAATCTTTCTTGTTGAGATATTTGGCACTTGTTTATTAATAGTCATCTCCCATGATAGTATTGGTATTAAGTATGACATGACTTTTGCTTAGAGAATATAGCATTCAAAATTTCTTTTCATGAGTTTATGATTAGCACTTTCCAGTGGTCTAGGGAAATGATCCAGGAGAACAGTCATTAGCCCATTTAGCAGATGTGAAGACTATTGTCTAGAGATATGAAAGACTTACCTAAGGCTAGAAAGTGACAAGATTAGAATGTAACTTTTCCCATGGCTAACCTTGCAGTATAGAAATAGCCTTTAATTTACATGAAGACATGTCCTTGGTATTTAAATAAACAGAACGGTTAGAGGACCATTGCCTATGCTTTGCCCTGCTAGACTAAGTGTGGTTTGCTACTACCTTGGCACTGACTGTCCAGCTCCAGAGGGGTGTTGGGTTTTCTGATCTGGATTTTCCTCCTCTGACTTGGTGAGAAATTCAAGAGGGACTATTCTTTCTCCCTACCATGAGCCTGCCATGCTCAAATTGTTCCTTCCCCACCACTGGGCACCATCTGTGTCTGGTCTAAATTGGACTGAATGGTGTGGAATTGCAAGTCAAAAGGGTCCTATAATCATTGCACTGATGCCCCAGGCTGTGCTCCAGTAGCATGTTATAAATAAGGGTAATGGGGTAGAGGCTGAATTACAATCAAGGCTGCTATGAACACACGGAATAGGCATAGAGCTTAGTTAAGGAATAAAGCAGTAGATTATGCTCCTCAAGCAGTGCAAGTTGGAGCCAATCAATACCCACTCAGTTCTTCAAATCAGGGCCAGAGAGACTTTGATTGAGAGGAGGTGGGGGCTCAAGAGTAGAATGTCGCTTAGGGAAAGTATTCAATTTCTGGTTTCTGTTTATTTTGTGCTACATATGCCCATGGAACACTGGCTGCAAGCTGGGCATTGAGAAAGCATCAGGCATCGAGGGAATTGCCTTTAGTTTGAAGAGGCTCGGAGACTCAGGGAGTAGAAGTAGGCGAGGTGTGAAATAACTATCACAATGAGTATCTTGTAGTGTAAGAAGCATAGCAGTGTGAGGAAGTATAGATCAGACATACCCAACCCAGCCCTGAAGTAAGCAGGGCTTCACAAAGAATACATATATGATTCGTTCTTCTATTTAACTGTTGCTGTGTAAAACATGAGGCAGGTATTAGCTTCTCTTTCATAGGGACTGGTAATTTAAAGCTTGATGTATAGTTCTTCTGATGGTCTTTGTTGGCTTCTGTAGACTTGCTCCTGTATCTCTAAACAGTTGTAAAGCTTGTCAGTAGCTGGATGCATAGTATACTCTTTCTCATAGAACTACTGACTGATGGTGGGCTTTGTTTGAGAAAACCTTGATAAATGGGTCCTGATAGTCTTATCCTCTAGCAGGCTAGCCTTAGCTTCAAAAGTCTCTTAAGAACAGTGTGAGAGATGAGTTTAAGCCTCTGTCTCTCTCTCTCTGAGAGTGTGTGTATGAGAGAAATGGAGCAACAGAGGGAGGGAGGATGGGAGGGAGGGAGGGAGGGAGAGAGAGAGAGAGAGAGAGAGAAAGAGAGAGAGAGAGAGAGAGAGAATTACTCTCAGTATTGGTCCACAGGCCCAAATATGTCACAAAGGGAAGGCAGTCTATTAAGGACAACAAGCTATCTCACCTGAGAGGAAAAGCTACAACTCATATTACATTTGTTTCTATGTAATGTAAAGGTGAGATGCTGTTGTAAGGGGCCCGTTTAAATAGTTAAGTTCTAAAGATTGACCTAGGCAGGAAAAAGAAAGTGAGAAAAACCTAAATAGAACAGTATAGACCAAGACTTTGGAGCTGTGAGAATAAAAGCAACGTTGCAATGGAGGGGAGGCAGAAAGGGAGGAGAAGATGGGGGGAGAGTGGGAACAAGGGAGGGAGGGGAGGAGGGAAGGAGACAGGTATCATAAATGTATAGGAGTACACATGGTTAACCTTCAGGTGCCTGATCCAGATTTAGATATAGGCGAGGTTAGTTGGAAAACTGTGAAGTGCAAGGATGCTTACGAGACAGAAAGAAGGGCCTGAGGTCCTGTTAGGAGCTCTTTGGTGCCTTCTTCTTCTGATGTCCAATCTGTTCCACCTTCAGTGTCTCAGTTTTCCAGTACATGAAATTGTGAGCAGATGTCTCCCATGCTTTTCACCTCACCGAAGCTTTAATTTTAATCTTGGATGCTCCTGTATTCAATAAGTTCTGGCTGTAGCACAAAGCACTAAGCTGCTGCTGGAGAGACAGTGGAGATAACAGTGATTCATGGCCCTGGCGAATCTTATGACTTAGCAACGGTGATGAGAATTAGGGATGAACAAGGTTAGTGAATCAGTATAGAGATTAGGAGCCTGACAGCTCAGAGGAAGAATACTACCTTGAGGGTTGGGCTAAGCAGAGTGCTAGGGTCAGCTAAGTTTTGAAGAGTGATAACGTGTGAAGGCAGAAGGAGAGATGGGGGCAGGTGATGAATTTTGAACAAACATTGGAATCCAGAAATTTGCCTGAATGTAGTTATGTGGCATCCATATGCAATGAGTCCTGGTCAGAGTCTGACACAAGGGTAGATTTATTGCAGAAAAGTGTTCCTCCAAGTCTTCTTTTTTTTGCAAATAGCTGGTGGTGTTGGCTGCCAGTATGATCATTTTTGTGAATTCTGGTTACTTTGTTTCTGTAGCTCTCACCCTCCTCACATGTACTAGGTGGTTTGGGGCTCCCCTGACTCATCACAATTTACTGCCTGTCAGTTCTGAATCCATGCACTGGCACTCACATGCTCAGCCTCTTGGGTAGGCGATCAACCCAACTGCCTTAGGAAGAAAGGTGTAAAGAGCCTTGGGCAGCATCTTTAGGAAAGGCTTTGGATGTCAAAGTACAAAATTACTTCATAAAGTAGGGAGATTTTTACCTCCATCCTAGAATCTGGCCTTTTGTAAATCTTCATTTGCAAAACTATAGATGAACACTGTATCAAAAGTGTTCCATTGTGAGTCTATGTGACTTAAGGCAAGTTCTAACCATCTCTGGTCCTTATTATCTGGGTTGGTAAAATGTGTGGGTCATTTCTCCCTCTCTTTATATTCACTAATGTAATTTGATAATACTGTACATCATTGCTCTAAGGTTAATGAAGGGCCATGGAGTACTTGAGACAATTTAGAAGGCACATAGATAGTATTCACAGAAGAATGCAGTTTTATATCTATTCTGCTTCCTTTGTCTTTATTTTGATTCTGTCACACACATCCCATTGCACTCAAAACAGCCTGACTCTTATTTCCTTGACAGAGGTGATATGGAAAAGAATGACAAGAAGACAAAGGACTGACAGGGAATGTCCACGGACGAATTGCCTAGTCCTTCACACATTCCATACTCCATATTCCCAAAAGAATCATAAGAGCTTGTTTGTAAAAAAAAAAAAAAAAAAAAAAAAAAAAAAGAAAAATAAAAAAATTTCTCTGGGATAAATAAGGCTCAGCGATGTGAGACTGTTAAAGGTCAACCCAATGAAGTTTATAGAAAGGAGCAGAGTGACCACCGATGTTAAAAAGAGGGGGAATCATGTTAACCATAACATGTAACTTTCAGAATGTTTGCAGAATTCACCTGCAGGATGAATGTCATTGTAAGTCTCATATCATGCCTTAAAGTCGACATGACCTCACTCTCTCATTACTCCAATGTGTTGAACTGTTTCCTCATCCCAAGCAGAAGGGTAGTGAAAAACACTGAGTTTGGAATCAAGAAATCAGAGATTGAATCTTTTGCCACTTATTAGATAAAAGTGCATGAAGCATTGGGGCTCTCAGCTGAAAAACTAATATAACATTCTCTACCATGCATACCAATGGCTTTCTGGTCTGGCTAAATAAGAAAATGAATGAAAGCTCAGCCTTATTCTCTAGTAGATATTGTCAATTTTCCTTCCTATCCCCAGGCTTTTAGCTACTTCTTTGCATCATTTTTTTTTTCAGGGAAGGGAAAGTGTAAAACCACTATTATGGAAGTCTTAGAAAGGAACAGAAGAACCTTCAAGCACATGGAGAAACTAAAAGTGCAATAGAACTAAATGGCAAAGAAAGACTCTGGAAAAAAATTAAGCAAAGGGAGGGAGATGATTTAGGAGAGAATAGCTAGGAGTAATGAGAATCAATCCCACCAACTTTCCATCTATTTCAAATCTAATCTGAAACGATATGCTTTACTCCCTTGCCAATAACTCTTAATTCTTCTCTTCCCTTCCCCTTTAAAACCAAGCATAACTGTATTATTTATCTCTACTGAGTAGCATAGGAAAATAGTCTTATATAAAAGATGCAGTTCCCAAAGGGTGCAGAAATGGGCAGATTGGAGACAGAGGCAGGGATGAGTGCTGACAGCTGATGGTGGGAGGGGGATAGAGGTTCTCCTGGGATGTTCCTCTCCAGCTACCGCTTCAGGGCCTCAGTTCTGTCACACCACCAACACCTCTTCACCTTCTGTCCCCCCAGGCGACCTTTCCAACCCAGCATCCCATTGGTGTCATCCTGAAGGCATGTAACCTGCCTGACATCAGGATTTCTTAGAATCATAAACCACCCAGATCATAAATCCTGCAAAGCCTTGCCCAAATCCCCAATCCACAAGGACAAGCAGCCGGTCTCACACATATTCCTGAGGTATGCTACTCATCTTGTTTTGTAGCAACAACCATACCATCATCACTTGGTTATTATTTTTCTTTCGCTCCTAGATTATGATTTTCTAAAATAAATTTATAGAGAATGATAAGGTTATTCAACAAATACTTATTTTGCACAGGCCACATGCTGAGGACATCAATGATTAAAGGGATAGGTAAATAAGCTAACTGACATATGAGAGGAAGGTGCTGATGTTTTGATTTGTTTTTGTTTAAATAAGAACAGAGGAAGGGGAAAATCCAGGTAAGATATGAAACTCTGTGAGGGTAACAATCAAATGCATCTCTTCTTTAAGTCTATTTTCTGGACCAAGCTCTGTGCATGACACATTTGAAACAGTTAATGATTTGTGAGAGGCACACTGCTGGAGGACCAGGGTAATGATGTTGTACACTTTGGGACTAACTGCAAAACCCCGCAGATTTGTGAAAATGTTGCTATCTTTGGCCTTGTTTTTTCTCAATTCTATATTAGACATGATGTAAGTAGGGCAGACAGTGACCCCCATTTTTCAAATACAAAAAATCATACAGACTCTATGATTTGTCCTCATGTAAACTGGTCAGCTAATATAGAACAAACATACCAATCCAAGTTTCTTACTCAAAATTTAGTGTTCTTTCCACTATTCTAGTCTGTTTGAGTAGGTTAAAGCAACTGAGATAAATCTACCATCCATCCAGATATTAGTCATCTGCCCTGTATTTTTTTTTAATGTTATGTGAAGAGCTTCAAAAACTTGTGAACAGGGCTTACACTGACTGAACAAAAGAAGCCTAAATGGCTTCATCCTTTCTGTGTTTTGCTCTCTATACAACAGACACAGCAGTTTCTGAGCTTCCTTTACAGTAAAGATGCTTTGTGGTCTCTTCTGGCTTCTTCCCAGTGCAACATTTCATGTGTTTGCTACCCTCTTGCCTCATCAATTTTGTACCTTTTCTCCATCTGAAGGACTTTCTGTCTGCTGGGTATTTTTTTAATCTAGCCCATCCTTTGGACTTCTCTATGAAGACATTAGATCCAAGCAGAAGCCATCTCCTTCCCCCCAAGCTTCTCACTTTGATTTAGAACTATTTATAGCATACCTTTGTTCTCAGTCCCTTGGACTGGGCTCCTGAGGACAGAGCATCTCACTGTCAGATCTTAGAAAAGCTTGCTTCACTACATGAAGCTTTAAAATGAATGTGCATGTATTTGCCTCTCTTCCAGAGGCGATTTACAGTCAATACAGAACAAATGTTTCTGCACATGATTAAAGTCACCTCTGATCCCACCATTTGAAGAGTACTCTTATTACTATTTTAGTGTATCTCTTCCCAGATCTATATGCATAGGCTCATCTCCAAATAAAATCCAAAGATTGCCTGTTTTCCATATAAACATCTCCTCTCACACTCTGTGACAATGTAATATTCTGAAAGTTAAATTATTTTTTCTCTTAATTTGCATTCTCCAGAGAGCCTGCACTTGAACAAGATGGTGGTAACTTTTCTGTGAAGTTTCTCTATGGAATTCAGTCATTACTGATGCCCTGATTTACTATCCTTTCCCACAGAGATGAGGGATGCTTAATAAAACTTGGGAAATATTTATGGAGCCCCTACTTTGTGTTCAGACACAACATCGGCTACAGATTAAATAAATAATCTGAACACATTCAGAACAGTATATAGTGTGTCTGTACCATATACAATGAGAGTGGAATATGTACATCAATGATTATAAGAGCTAGTCAACATTCTATTTCAAAATGGGTGTTGTGTGAGATGATTTTTGCTCCATTGAAAGATAATAAAATCTTAGCAGGCTTAAGATTAGTTATGCTAAACTCTGGTAGGTTAGGAATACAAAGTACACTTCACATACACTATTCTCAGCTTATAAAATATTTATAAGTTTATGCAAAGTCATTATAGATTGGGGAGTACCTGTCTATATCATAATTATAATACTACTTAGTGTGAATTAATATGTAAGTACAAGGGAAAGGGTGAATAAAATGAGTTGAGATGAAGCTATCACTGGCTCATCAGCAGACTTGTATGCCAGGCTCCTCAAAATATATTCACAAGGAACATTAGGCGACACAGAAAAGCTTTGATCATAAGAGTGATAAGATCAGTTTGCAAATTAGAAATTTCTTCATGTTGGCTAATTTGATAAGTAGTTTGAAAGATGGAACCTGGGAGGTGATACCAAAGAAGGGGCCTGATGATTGTATCCATTTGTCCTTTCAGATTCATTTTCTATCCATTTCTAGTCTGCTGTGAAACCAAGAAGGTCGACCTGTATACTTTGCTTAACTTAAATTCTTGGATATCATGTTGAGGTTGACCTGTATGAGATGCTTTCAAGGTAGAAAGAGAATGTATGCAGTGTCTTTATTCTATTGAGGGCTTCAACTCTGGGCCATGAACTGCCAGAGTGTGGGCCAATCACACAAAGGTTACACATACTGTTTGTAGCATTTTTGTTCAAGTGTGGATCTTCCAGAGTTTCAGGATAATAGTGCCTTCTCCACCCCCATATGATCACTTTTTTTGCTACTAAATTTGTGGCACTTCACTCAGTATTATTGGTTTGTTTTAATACTACCCAAGCCTCTGTAAATTGCCTCTTTTATGAAACAATTTTCAATGACCTTCTGAATGTGTCTTTTCTGATGAGACCCTGACTGGCACAGAACCAGTTGCAATAGCCCATGAGAGTGGTGATAAAGGTTTGCATTAATTAACCATTACAGAGAATAAAAAGAAGACATGTTTTTGCAATTATTTTGTAGACCCACTCAGAGGGTGTGTGATGATTAGATGAGAAACTGTAATATCTGGTGTAAATGGCGACATGGAGTTAACATCACTACCTTTCCCAACTCTCACTGCCTGGGCAGTGAGTTCTTATAGGCAGTTGCATATAATGACTTCTACTTCCTCTGTGGGGCCAAGCCATTTACAAACACATCAGAGTCTCTCTCTGGATTTCTGCAAATAATCTACTAGAGGGTCAGCTGGTGCTGTGGAAGCAGAAGGCTGGTTAGTTAGCCACTTGGGAGATGTTACCAGGATGGCTAGAGATCAGAAGCACTGCTTATTTTCATAATGACCTTCAGGAATTAAATAAAAATACAATGAGTGCCATAGATTAGGAAGAACAAGCCAATTAAAAGCATAACGCGCCTTAGGAATTTTTTTTTTTTTCCAGGAGGCTCAGAGGCATCAGTGGCTTCTGAGGCATGATGGCAGGCTACCTGGAATTACTGATGAAGGCTGATCCTCTTGCTTAGCTTTGTGGGATGGTTGAGGGGATTTTGAAACTGTTGAATATTTCACAAGTTGCAGCCCATAGGGGGAGAACTGAGAAAGGTGAAAAGGCAATTTCTGTGTTTCTTTATGATTCCAATATAAAACTAAGCTACAGAGGGTGGGAGGGAGGCAGGCGCTGGAGTCAGCCTACCACCGGAAGGCACGGCACACCAATTCCCCCATTTTAATATCTGCTCTTTCATTTAATATTCATCATGTCAGCATAATCTGCCTTTATGGGAATCGTCTTGGTTCCCAACCAAATGTGTTTAGTCCCACTTTGCTTTAAGTTTGATTGTAATATGACTTGAAGACTTCAATGAAATGTTTATATGGAGGGACCAGGGGAAGAAAAAAAGGGAAAAGCAATTGGAAAATCAATCAACAGGGAATTTCAAGAGCTGCCTTTGGTCATCGTGCTACAATTTCTTTGACCTGTTTTAAATGGACATGGGACTGACTCCCTGATCAAGCTGACTCTGCCAGTTCCTTCCTATATTCCAAATAAAGTAGGTGCTTTAACACAAGTCCTGTACTTCCCACCGCTGTTGGAATTACATTTGTTGCACTCTTGCATGTGTATTTTGCTTTATTTTCTGGGTTGCTCGTCTGGTTTTCATCACCTTATCACCTTTGAAGGATGTCAATATCTGTTCTCAACTCTACCCATGCTACTCTGTTTGTGAGTAGATCTTGGTCTACTTGGTGCCTCTTTGACTTTGACTTCTCAACAGATACTTATTCTTTAATTCTCTGATGAGACCTAACATGTTGAATTACATTCTTTACTAAGTCCACCATCTTATTACAGATATGCATAAGTGTCTGTATGAATGTACACACATATATAAATATACATTTACTTACATTCCAAAGATTACATGACTATTTGCTGAAATCTTATAATATACCAAGTACTTTTCAAAATGCTTGAGAAACGTCAGGACATAAGGTATACAGTGTCTCTGTTCTCATGGAGAGACAGAGAACAAACACATATTCAAGTGAATATGTCTGATAAATTTCTAACAGTAACAAGTGCTATCAGAAGTTATGTGAGGAGAGTATAATAGAGATTGGATGTACTTAGAGAGGAGTCATTCAGTTAGAGTACTCCAACACAGCTCTACAGAGCAGGTGTCATTTGGACCGGAGGATTTCGACTGAGAAGAAACCAGTCTTTAATCTGTCGGTGGAAAATTCCTGGAAGATTGGACAGAAAATACTTATTCCCTGACACAAGAAAAAGCTCAGACGTTTAACAGATATATTAAGGCCCATAGGGCTGTAGCTTATAATGAAGGGGACTCAGTAGAGAAGGGATAAGTCAGATAATTCAGAATCACAGAAAATATTCATATATGTAGGTCATGACATGGGGCTAGGAGACAGCAGACTGCATAAAACTTTTATTGTTAACAGACTCTGACCTCCATACAAGCAATTCATTAATCTCCGTATTCTGAGCTTCTGAGTAGACTGAAGCTATTTAGGAACATGGTAAACTACATAGAATGAATGAGTGAGTGAGTGAGTGAGTATCATGACTGGCTTTTGACTTCACTAAAGTAATTTCTATTTTGCAGTCTCCTGCTTCCTCTCCTATTGCCCCAACAACAGTCTCTTTGTAATAGTGCAAGTCCAGAGTTATCCTCTGTGATTCAATATTTACTATGTTTCACACACTGTTATTATCATTTAACGTTTACTGTCTGCTGACTGTGCACTCATCGCTGTAGCAAACAAAGAGCTCAATCTAGTTTTGTTCATGGGCTAATTTAGTCAAGGAAAAGGAAATGCTGCAAGTGCAATTGGCATTGTAGAAATTGCGTTGACTGGAAATCCACCGAGTCCAGCTGAGAACAAATTCACCAGTGGTCTTAAATGAATCACTAACCATCTGTAACCCTCTGTTGCCTAATGGAAACATGAGTGGGATAAGCCTCAAACATGGGGAGATTTCACTGCTTCAGGAGACTGGAGCTCACATTCCCATCAGTATCTCTGGGCTTGTTCTGCCTGTCTAAACCAAGCTGTAACAGCTAGATATGCCCTGGCTTGGTGATATCCTATAGATTCAGACTCTTTATTGCTGGGTTAGCTATAGCTTCTTCAAGTGCCAATCATAAGCCCAAATGCTTATGGAATGTCTAGTTCCAGAATTTGATGCACTTTGCAAAGCAAGTGAATTGCTAAGCAAGACCATTTGTTATAAAGCTTCCATCTTTCTTTTTAAATATTTGTTCACTTATTGTGTATACAGTGTACAGAAGAGGGTACCAGATCTCATCATAGATGGTTGTGGTTTCTGGGAATCAAACTCGGGATCTCTGGAAGAGTAGTCAGTGCTCTTAACCTCTGAGCCATCTCTGTAGCCCCTAATGGTCCCATCTTATTGTGGCACAATTGGCTGCTGCCAGAGAAGAGTGCCAATGTCCCAAGAGCTAAGATTGGAAGGTGGGTTGGTGGCAGAGCATACCAATATTTACTTCAGTTTTTACTTACATATGAAGATAGGTACATAAACATCCATTAATGTCCCCAAACAAGTATATATTTATTTTACACACACACACACACACACACACACACACACACACACACACACACACCCCAAAGTTATTACACAACTCCACTGATAAAGTAAGTTAAACCATTCTAGTAAATTATTAAATCAAATCTAAGGATTTAGAGTTGGATGCTCAGTAATGTGAGATGACTAATGTAGTTTGTGATTTTGAGTAAACAGGACAGAAAGGTAAAAGGATAGTAGGCAAGGAAGATCAGAACCATTTGTAGGAAGCAATAAAATAAGCAGATAATGCCGCAATATAGGTGGCTGGGTAGAGAGAGGTACTGAGAAGGCTGGAATGTTGGCTATCTTTTGAAGGATTCCTCAGAAGACTGGAACACTGACAAAAACAACATCAAAGACATCATTAGCCTTGTTTCATAGCAAACAAAGACTGGATTAGGTTGTATCTTAGTCCTTACTAAGTACCAGGCATTCCTCCTCTAGAATTTTTGATTGCTAACCTTAAGAAATTAAAGTCTTTAGGAATTGGAGTATATGAGAAAGTTTTATTTTTTTATTATGAATAAAGAAGTCACATTTTCTACCCATGTATATCCTTTTAGTAGGATTTGGTGAGCTAAGGAGACTCTTCAGTGTCATGAGATGAGATGAAGGCTGCAATTGTGCCATGAGAAGAGATGACAGATAAGGAAAGCTTGAATTTGGCCTGTCTCATCATCCTTCTACATGTGTGAGAATGTACATTGATCTTGGGTATTGTAGGAGTGATGCCTAAAATTGACTTCTGTGACCATAGTGGACCAAATTTCTAAGCCTAAGATGCTAATAAGACTTAATGTTTTATATGGACACTACTATAGCTATCTGGCTCCCAACGTATTTCTGACTGGAGTGCAGACCTGATAACTCTCCTAGAATTCCATCTCCTTTATTCATAAGATGCACACTTCTCGGCTTTGTGCTTTTGAGAGGTTTTCAGTGATGCCTTGTTTAGTGTAAGGCACTAAGACAATAATTTATGTTTAAGAAAAACTACTTTTGAAAACTCTTCCATCACCCTTTTTACCTAATAAGATACTATAATGATGATATAATGTTTAATAAAATTGCTAATCATATGGTATTTTAAAAGTATTTACAAACAGATAAAAACACAGAGAGTTAGGATCTTCAAATTATGAGATTTGGTTTAATAATTTACTAGAAAATCTTAACTTACTTCCAGGTAATGGAGTTGTGTAATGCCCTTGGAGTTTGTGTGTGTGTGTGTGTGTGTGTGTGTGTGTGTGTGTGTGTGTGTGTGTGTGTTTGTGTGTGTGTGTTGCATGTTTATGAATGTTTATGTATGTATCTGCCTATATAAGTAAATACCAGAAGTCAATATTGGGTGTCTCCTTTAATCTTCAGCTTACATTTTTTTTTAGGGTGAGTCTTCCTCTGAATCTGGTACTCACAGACATTTCTTTTCTGTCTAAATTGTGAGCTTCAGGATCTAACTGCCTCTAACTTTAAGCTCTGGACTTACATAAGCATGTTACTGCACCTGAAAGCCTTAAGGGGGTCCAGGGGTTCATACTTGCATGACACTCACTTAACTGACAGCCATCACCATCATTCCGCTTCGATTATTCTTATCCAGTGGAGGCATCTGTGGCAAAGCTCTCTTTATTTAGAACATATAACATACATTTCTCCAAATGGAATTGTGCTCATCAACACTTGAGAAAGACTTAGAACAGCACAATTGTTCAGCCCCTTTCCCAAACAGGCTTGAATTTAGTTACTGCAGCTTAGCCACATACTCTCTTGGTTTTTCCAGCATACAGCATCTACCCTGAGGACTTCCAGATCAATGTCTGTGAAATTTACATATGAATTTAAAGATGTTTCTCCTTTTATTTTCTCTACTTGTGCAACCTCTGAAAATTGGAACACTTTCATTCTTTTGCTTAGTTTCACTCTGTTCTGAGAGAAGAATTACCTTTTTGTACACGAGATCTTGGGAAAAGTGCAGAAGGCACACCAAGATCAGGTTCTGTGGTACTTGAGGAGTAACTTGGCCATGGTTTCCCACCTATAAATAGAAATGGTGACTACTGGCTCATAGGTGGTATAAAGAAAACCATTTTGACACAACAATTGGCTTCATGACTGTGGGAAGCAGCTTTGCTCCCAAAGCACAGAAGCCTGGCATAGAACTCACCCAGAGCTTTTGGTCTTGTCTTGCAGAGATGTCTGGCACAGCAGCGGACATTTCTCTAGTGCACTGGAGACAGCAGTGGCTGGAAAATGGCACACTGTACTTCCACGTCTCCATGAGCAGCTCAGGGCAGCTGGCCCAGGCCACAGCTCCCACACTCCAGGAACCTTCTGAGATCGTTGAGGAACAGATGCATATCCTCCACATTTCTGTGATGGTGAGTGCCTGGGCATGGGATGACAGTGGGAGACAAAAAGAAGCATGGGATTGCCTATAGATGGAAGAATAGAAGTTTGCCAGTAAGAGGGCAGGGTGATTCACAGAAGGTCAGGTGAATTGTGTGGTGTCACTTGGACTGACACAATCACATCTGTTATCTGTCAGCTGTGACAAACTAATTGTGCTTCAGAGGAGAAAATAAAGGGTATCCAACTCTTTGGCCTTTTGACTGACATGTCTGGGAATGACTGTTTAACATCTGTCACGTGCTTGGCTTGCTTGGCTGAGGGCTGGGGTTCTGTGCTCCTAAATACAATTGCTCTCTCTAAAAATTATTAAACAAAACTGGAACAGGAGCATGCCCTTCCCAAGTTTCCTGATACAGCATGTGCTTTAAAGCTCACATTTGCTACAAGGTAGAACCTAGAGATGGGCCAGATGTAGCAAGTGCAGCACTTAGGATGGTGTCTCTGTCCCTCTCACATTCTAGTTGCTGAATTCTCTGGAGGAACCCAGTGTGCCAAAGCCTACAAGCAATACTACTGCTCTTGAGTATTCAAGCCAGCAGTGAATCCAGGGAGCTTTGTGGTCTCTCAGTTGGAGACTATCTTGTATATCTCTCATTTGTCCAGTACCATGCTGGCTGTATCTATTTATAAAAATTACCTCATTGTAGTAAACCAAGAATGCATAAAGCATAACACATCACCTGCATATTAGAAATGAAATTAGAAGCACAGAGAGGCAAATATGTCATGTAGGTCTGTTGAATGACATAACTGTGTGAATCCATTCCCTCAACTGAGGAGGCTTCTGGAATCAATTGAGCAATCTTTTATTAATAGTTTCTTTTAAAAACTTAGAATTCACGGTGCATGTGTATGTGTGTTCTTCTCTCTGTGTGTATGTATGTGGACAAGTAGTTAACATCTATCCTATCTGTCTCTGCTTTATTTCTTGGGTCACAATGTGTCACTGAACCTAGGGCTCACAGATTTTCTAGACCAGCTGACCAGCAGCCAATCAAATTCTTCTATCACTGGTTCCCAGTGCTGGGACCACAGGTGCATGTTACCACACCTGGCTTTTCAATATGGATTCTGGGAAAACAAATTCACATTTTTATGTTTGTAACACAAGCATTATATAAGCTGTATCACATCTTCAGTCCTAAAAATTGTGTTTTTGTATTCTAAGGAAAAGTAGCAACAGACATATCCAGTATTCAGAAAGCATATCTGACAGGCTTGGGGTGACATCTGGTAATCCCAATGCCAGTTATCCCTCAATGTGATGCTCTTCCAAGGCAGTCTTAAGTCATTTCTTCCTTTAGAATTGTTCTAGTAAATAAACAAAAATAGGAAAATGATATTCCTATACACATATACTGAGAAAAGCAGAGCTCAAAATGATGAGTAACCTGCATAAACGCCACTTTTTACCACATTAGTTCTTCCTGTCACCAAGAATCGCTCTGCAGTGACATTCTACAGTGGAAGAGAACTTCGACTTATTTTCTCCTCAGTCAACACTGCAATAGACATTCTGATTAGGGCTGAGTGAGATCGTGGAATTTTTCTCTTTTTGGAAAAACATATGCACACCACAGCCAGATAGCAGTGTTAATTTTGGACCTAACGACTGCTCGTCACGTGGAGAATCAAATCAAGGCCTTTGTGTTATTCATGGAATGTGTGTGGTAGACTTTTTCCATTTATATATATTTAGCAAATGATGCAGCCACATGCCAACCCAAGTGGGTGCCTGAATGCTAATTTTGGGGTGCAAATTTGTAAACACCATTTCAGTGTGCTTGCTCAGTTTCCCATGGGTTTTGAAGTACCATGTGATGTTAAGAGGGGCAGAGAATGTAACTGCTCTTCTGCCTTTCTTTAATGTTTGGGCATGAGAGTCAGCTTTAATAAATATTTATTAGGTACTTTCTATCTTATGCCAATACATTTACTTATGTACATCTTCCCCATAACCCAGTAACCTATATCAGATTATCTCAATTATAAATGAGCCCTGAATGTACCTTTTCTGACTCTAGGCCTAGTGCTGGTTCCAGTAAATCAGTCTCTACAGGATCACATCTCTTTCTTTTTCTTCTTTGCTCAGCAAATTCAGCCTGAAAAAAATAACTCAATGTGAACCAGATGTCACTGAAATTGCCTGCACGATTTACCAGAAAAAGAGCAAATGGAGAAGCTGACATACACTATGCACCACACATGTACACACATCTATAACTTGTAGTACACTAGTCAGGAATCTAGATAGATTATTTACTGTCTTCTTACCATCAAGGACCACTTTTGTCTTGAAGACACTGGGCCAAAAGGTGACTGTTTCTGGAAGGTGGTTTCTCAAACATGGGGTATTGTCAACCTCAGAGTTGGGACATGTTTGCTTTGCCCACTATCCTTTTTGGGTATTCTTGTACAAAGTGTTTAGTTCATCTGTCCTGGTTTCGTCCTCTATGGACTAAAGGCTGTACTAATATTACAACTACACCAAACTCTTGAATCAGAAAAGCTGACATCAGAGCCATATAAGTGCATTCACTTTTGTTACTGAGGACAGTTCAGTTGAAAAGGTAGAGATGTGCTAACTTATTATACTCTTTTACTTTATATGGAAAAATTGAAGTCCCTGACTTATCATTGCCTATAATACTCTAGAAGCCATGGTCTCTGTCCTTATTCTCATGCCTACTCACAGCTCAGCAAGAACATGAAGTGTTTGCTATAGTGACCATTGAGAATGAATTTGAAGGTGACTGGGATCTGTCTTCTCATCTTTAGGATGAGATAGCAGAGAATCAGCAAATTGACTTTCTCATGACTGTATGTTATGGAGGCAGTTATGGGACCATGCTTCTTCTAACTCTAGGCTAATGTAACATGGTTAGTGCATAAGCCATGATTTTTATCTTTGGTAATGATTGATGAGAAGACCAAAGTCATGCAGTGAAATCTAAAACAAAAATATATGGAAGTGGGAATCCACAATTTGTGTTATCTTCCTTCATCATGAAGGAAAATCACTTTTTTTCCCTGTAACTTTCTACAATCCATGGCTATGTGGTGGAGCCAAATACTCCTTGGGCTTCTTACATCCTTCACTGAGCAGCTCCCTAATCCCCAAACTGTCCATCATCTGATTATCATATCACAAAGGATATGTAGCAACAAAGATGTTGTTCATGAAGCTGAGCCAGAGAGAGGTGGTGGGCTTCCATCTCACTCTCCTACACTAGCCTTAGCTTTTGTCAGTTTCCGCCATGCAGGAAGCTAAATGCCCAGAAGAAAGCAGGTTTTTAAAATTCAGCTGAGCTGGCTCTGAATTTATTTTTCTTTCCTCTGCCTTCCTTCCTCTTACTCTCACTTTTACCTTGACTGAATCCCTTAACATCACTCAGACTTAGTTTTCTTATCTATAAAACCATACTGGTTATATCAATCTCAAAGAGTGAAGAGAATATATAAATAGTACTTAACATTAGTATGCATGATGTATAGTGAGTCCATAGAGAAGATGGCTATTAATATTACCACTGCAGCAGAGAGAGTATGAACGAGGAATAAGATGCTGGTCTTGTCTTATTTGTGCTGCTCTGTTGCTGTCTGATAGAGAGGAAATAGTTCTAACACCTGACATTTCTTTTGAGTATTTACTGTTTGCTAGGCTGTTCTGCAAATTCTTTTTATATGTGCATCATAACCCACAGTTTTTGCTAGATCTCAAAGTGAGTGTTATTTCAAAAGAGAAAACTACAAATGCTAATAAAGATAACTATCCCTTAGACTTTGAGGATGCAAAGGTTAAAAGGTTAAAACTAATTCTTTATTAATGCCTCGTTTCTGATTCTTGCCTATGTAATATATGGACTATCATATCTTTCCTTTGTTGTTAGCCTTAATTTGATTATACCATAGTGAATTCTTAAAATTATCCTCTTTTTGTGGAATTCATAGGCAGATTAATGAGGTTTATGACTGAGGAGTCAATTCCAAATTTGAATACTGTCATCATCATTAGATTTATATCTTTGGCTGAATCACCTCTGTCACTCATAAAATTGGGGTGATATTCCTGACTTCTTAAAAGATTTTCTAAGGTGTCGATTTAGGCTATACTCACAACTGCCATGTACAATGAACTGTAATGTCCACTGGCATGGGGACCTTTCTCAACCAGGAAGTCTAAAGGCAGCACTTGTATCATTCTGCTTAATTGCTTCAAAGCCTCTAAGACAAGATGCTGTGGTTTACCCTGTTTGCAGATGATGAACCTGGCAGTTGGTGAAATTTTGAAGCCTGTTCATGCACATCACCAATAAATACTGAAGCTGAGATTCTGACTCCTGTCTGTCCAAATTGAGAATCTGTGTTTTTGGGCACGATTCTACATGGCGTAGTGCCTGACAGTCAGTAAGTGCTCAAAAAGCAAAGCTGTTATTAAAATGTTAGATGTAGTAAGGGTCTATTATGTCTGATATTTATGGAGTATTCACTTTGGATGCTCAAAACACTTGATAGAACTTGGAACCTTGTCAGTTTGGGAAAGAGGTGCTTCTCATGCAAGCGGTTTATCAATAGGAGAGAAGAAAGCCAGAGGAAGCTGAACAGTTTGTCTTCAGGTAGAGCCCCAGAGCAAGCTCTTGACTTGAATATTATAGGTGCCTTATGAATTCTTAGCACCAACTCTGTCAGCTGTGTGACATTTGCATATGTAAATGATTAACAAAAGAGGTGTGTTTTAAAATATGATTTCTTTCATTTTTATATTATAATATACTTACATCATTTCTCCCTCTCATCCCTCCTATAAAGACCTTGTTACTCTCTTTCAAACCCATGGCCTCTTATTCATTAATTATTGTTTCATGAATATACCTGCATCTACATACATATCTCTAAACATAACCTTCTCATTCTGTAATTTGCATGTATGGTTTCAGAGATGGCCATTGCTACTAATAACCAGTTGGTGTGCTCTTCTCCAGACAAGAGTTATTTCTCCTCCCCTCAGCATTCTTTACTTACCTGGAGTTATGTGGGAAAAGTTTTCATATTTGGAAGAGTTCATCTGCTTCAGGCGCCCTTAAGGTTAGATGCAAAATCACCTAGCAAATGCAATCAGAATTCCTCCTTATTTTTTGCATTAATAAAAGTATTGTTTGTTTGCTTTTACATTTTGCTGTTGCTACTGTTATTATTTTGACATTTCAAGCTATTCTTGGTTTTGCAATCATCAGATTCTTACAACAAAAATAGTTACCAGTGATCATTCACAGGGTTAGATATATAACTTCACTCTACACCTCTTTTAAACAATGATATCATTTCATTTTGATACTGCATGTCTTGTCTTAAAATTTCCACAGAAGTTATTAAAGAAACTGCTTAAGATCAATATCTTTTGTCATGGATTTTTCTTTAAAAAATCTTTGGTCTTTTTTTTGTGACAAATGTTTTTAGAAGAATGATGAAAAGAAATCTATGGTTTGATGTAGAAGAAAAGACTTTTGAAGGCCCCTTTCTTTTAGAAAGCGCTCCCCAGAGAAAATGCTACAGATACGTTCTGTTGGACCCCCATGAGGGAACACTGGAGGAGACCAGAATTCCTATTCATGGCAATGCAGACCTTCTCTCAACCTGTGCAAGCTCGGGAGCAGGAAATGGCTCAGTTAGTGTATGTATGGCTCTATCAGCCAAGGTTGGAAGCCCAACCATTAGGATTCTGAAAGGAATAATAGATAAAATGACTATTGCATTTCCTTCAAATTCAGATGATCTATGATTCTCTGATATAATATATGAGAAATACTTGAGGACTATAACATGCCTCATAAATCTAAAGAACTATTATTACCATTCTTAATCAGGAGCTTTATTTGATGGATATGTGTTATATTGGAATAGTACTTATTAAAATTTTCTGTGAAAGGTGGCTTTAGATCATTGCTTCGACACATGCATTCACATTCATTCATTCAAAGCATATCACTAATTCTTTCAGTCATTGATTTTAATGGCCTTGTAATGATAAATAGGTGTATCCTTGTAATCTAACAGTGAAAAATCTTACCTGTTAGAAAGAAATGACATGAATAAAGTATCTTTAAAAATTTCTCTCTCTCTCTCTTTCTCTCTCTCTCTCTCTCTCTCTCTCTCTTTCTCTGTATGGGCACATCTGAGTGTGTGAGGATGCATAAGTTTGTATAGAGACATGTACACATGAGTGTACTTAGATGTGGAGCCCAGAGGACTACCCAGATTTTCATCCTCAGGCTCAGGAGTGCCAGCCCAGAGATTTTTGTGTCTGGAAGCCTGACTTTAAGTCTTGACTCAGCTAGATATCAACTATAGAGAGATACATAAGTCATCTCACCACTCTGAGCTTCTCATCTGGTCATTTGTGCAATTAAAATAAAATTAAAATCATGGTATCAACTGGAGATAATGGATATGATAGTATTAATATTTTTCCCAAAGCAATTGAACTTTCGCAAAGAAGGCAGAAACCCCTTATACTTCACAGTCCCGATTCTTCTAGATTATCTAGCTGTTTGTTCTACAGATATCCTCCTTCTTTTCTCAGAGACCAGCTGTTTTATTTATCATACATGTTAGGTGTGGGCAGCTGAAGGGGCTGTGTCTCAACTCTGCATGCCCTGTTCTTCTGGAACTTGGGCTGAAGCAGAGCCCCTGTCACAGACATTTGGTTTACATGGCAGAGAGAATCAGCAAGCCAGCTGGTGGGAATCTAGGAAAAGACAGAAATGTATCTGATGCTCAGATGTTGGTTCTTTCACATTCTGTGGGCCAAAACACATCACATGACCAACCACAAAGCCAATGGAGCAGGAAGAGTGCTCTATAGAGGATGAACACATAAACCATGACACACAGCAACAGAATGTACCCATTCTTATTTACTGGTCAGAAAGTAAGCATTCTCCCTCTAGATGAAGAACTATAGGTGGCCAGTGTCTGCCTAGAGAGGGAAAAATCTGTCTTCTCCTGAAACAAGCACCCATATAGTTTGACTATTCCCACCATCAAACTTAGGATAGATGCACATAAGAGCAAATGTAAATTGGCCAAGTAAGTTTGTTTGTTTTTGTTTGGTGTGTATGTGTGTGTAAATGTAATAATAGTAAATAAGAGGTCATGAATTTAGGAGGGTGCATGAGAGAAGCTGGAGGGGAAAGCAGAGACAAGAGTGATGTAGATTCAGTGTTTATGTCTGAATTCTACCCTCCCCAAATAATTACACAACAACCAAATAAGTCAAATAAATGAAACAAAGAAAGAAAGGAAAAAAGAAGAAAAGAAAGAAGGAAGGAAAAGTACAAGGACAGATAGAAAATGAGGTGTTTACCATGCCTGTTCAGTAAGACAGGAGAAGCCTCATTGGAAAAAGTTAACAATGACACCTTGGAGTCAAAAGATGTCAGCTTGAGAAAGGGGCCTGCAGACAGTTCCTCTGAAGCTTCTGGAAGATGAGGAGAATATGTGTAGCAATCAATGCTATATGATAGTGGCATAAGGAGGCAGAGAAAAAATAATCAAGACAGGAAAAGTAGACAACTGTTGGTATTTATTGAAAAAAAACTATACTAGGTGAGTGGAAACTACCAGAGGCAGAAGATGGCAAAGAGAAACCAAGCTGAGATAAAGTGGAGCCAAGAACAGTGAGAGGGATGCAGGGAAATAAGGGCAGTGTCAGGGATAGACTAATCTTTTAACAGCAGGTTGAACAGAGAAGCAAAGACAAAGAGAAACTCAGAGAGCAAGGAGCAGGGAAGATTGGTGGGCACTGGAAAGTGCAGGGCAGAGGATAAAACACTGGATAAGCTGTGTTTGGAGGTATTGAAGTTGCAGGAAGAGACAGGAATAGGCATCCATTCAAATGAGTAAAGTCTAGGAGTGGGCAGTATTAGGAGACTACACACTTGGTGATGCCCCAAACAAATTTTACTCTAACCTCTTCTTCTATAATTTTTTCTTCTTCAAGAATCAAGGGCTATTGTGCAATATTCCTATAGTGCCATAGATAGCCCCCCTTCTTTCTATCTTTGTGTGTGTGAGTGTGTGTGTGTATAGATGTTCAACATTGTTTATTCTTTTACCTGTATGGTTTGAGTAACTCCAGATTAAACATGGGTGCTGAGCTCAGTTTTGTGATACCTTTGTAAATCCTGCCTTTCCCTTCCCCCTACTTTTCTGTGCTCAAAAGGCAGCTTGATATAATGGAAAATAATGTAGCCTTGGAGACAGACAGCTGTATACTCAATTTGTGCCTTCGTTATTGCTGTTTGTCATTAGATGTGGTTCTACATCTCTCTAATGCTCACTCTCGCCTCTGTTGTAAATGAGACTATAGAGACCATATTCTTTCCTGGGCTAAGGATAGAATAAGTTAATAAAATGCTCTTAAAGCATCTTAGTGTGGAGTTCAGTGAATCCTTTTTCTTTAGCCTTTAAATTTTCCTTTCTTTAAATATCTTCTGAGTTAAGTGGGGCTTCAGTTATTAAGAATATCGACTTGAAAATGCCACTAGAAGTAATCAACTAGCAAAACAAATGGGGCAGATGGGACAGTTCTTCTTTACAGTACAACTTTCAATTAATAAATGCAGAAGGAAATAGGGAAAAAGGAACCTACTATTAGGCAGTTGCCACTGTAATAATTACTGCTGACAAGATCCACCATGTGTACTAAAATAAATGGAGGGACCTTGAGAGCAGGGTATTACAGTCTCAAAGTACCATTGCCCTGGCTATTTATTAATTGCCAGAAGAAAATAGTGACTTTTCTATGGTCCAATATGGCTAATACCAATTTTATTTGTTGTTTGAGACTGCTGTAACAAATTGTCAGAAACTGAGGGGTTAAAACCATGTAAATGAGATCTAAATTGTTTTAGGTGCCAGGAATCTGAAACCATGATGTAATCAGGACAGCACTTTTACCAGGGCTTTAAAGGGGGACTCTGTTCTTGCTTCCAGCTTACCATGGCTCCTGGTGTTCCTGTGTTTGGAGCTGCTTAATTTGAATTTTTTCCTTTATATTTATTTTCTCTCTCCCTCTGGGTATTCCCATTTCTGTGCCTCCTACAAGCATATGTGCAACTGGGTTGAGGGCATACCTTGATGGTCTCCTCTTTGAAAAGTTCTTAACTAAATCTTTGATGTTTTTATTTGTCTGCTTTCTTATTTTTTCCAAATAAGGTAGCTCATGTAATTTCTAGAGCTGGAGATGTAGACAGTATATTCCTAGGCTCCTCTATTCAACTCACCTCATTACCTTATTTAAGTAGTCAAATTTATTCTAATCAATAATAAGGCATGCCAGTGACATAGACCCCATGACATAAGGCATTAAGAAGTGCATCCTAGCCCAGACTTTAAGTACTCTAATCACAAGAAAATGTCAGACAAGACCTGCAACAGACAGTCTTCTAATCAATAAGTAGCACTGTTCCAAAGTGTCCAGGACATAAAAGATGGGGAGGAATGAGGAATCATCACAAATTAAAATTGCCAAAGGAGCCAGGGTAGTTAAATGCTGAATAGAGCTCTGAATTATATCCTGGAGTCCCTCCCTACACACAGAGTATCAGCAGGAAATTTGGGGAATCTTTGTATTTTGCATAATAATATTATAACATTGCTGATTTCCTGGATTATTTTATTATAGAAGTATTTTACACTGCAGAAGCTTAGTGCACACTGTATATGGATAATTTCTCTTCAGCATGATAACTCTTGAAGTCATCCCATCTATGCTTTGCATTTTATAGTGAATGTGAACATCAAAGCAATGCTTCTATGGCTGGATAGGTGGCACAGTGGGTAAAGCACTTGCTATGTACTGCTTAGAACCCAAGGAGAAGCAGTACATGGGATATGCACATCTATAAGCAGAGCACTGCTTCTGTGACACAGGAGGTAGTAAATAGAGTATTGCAGTGATAGAGACACTGCCAGGCCATCTAGCCAAGCATGTGCTGCTGAGAACATCAAGAAGCTTTCTCAAAGTGGAAGAGCTGATGGTTGAGGTAGTCCTCTGCCTCAGCACACATATTGTGATAGGTTTTGCATCCCCAAATCATGTGCACATACACATAACTCCCCCCTCCACACACATACAAACAAAAAAATGCTTTTAAGTTTCCAAAAGTGGTTACAGTGTAGAGTGACAGGTTGGTAGCGCTTGAGTTTCCAGTTGCAATGGTTGGCTGTGTGTGCGAGTGTGTGTAGTTCCTACTGTTTCTCACTCCCTGCCTTCCTGTGCTGCAAACTATTATCAGCAGATCTGTTGCTGTGTGCAAAGGGATCCTTACCTAGTGGATGTTCCACAGAACTATATTTTACTTCACCAAGGTAATCATCCTGTCTGCAGATCCAGTGATACAGTCAAACAATTACCCAATTCAAACTTCTTCTGCAAATGTTCCTCAGCTCAAGGGCGTCTTTAATAGCAAAATAATACTTGTTTTTTCTTCATTCCCTCTCTGTTTTTCCCTAATCTCTCCCCAATGAGACATAACATTAATTACAGCAGTTAACTGAAATTCTGTCTCTATTACTTCTTACCACCTTCTTCATCATGCTTTCCGCCTCCCCAATTTCCCTTCTGAATGAAGGAGGGGGATGAGCCATGGCAGATGTGTAGTTGTATTTACCTTTTCTATGCCTGCCTACCTGGCACTTTATTTTAAATCACGTTGAATTTGTTCTCGTGTGTGTGTGTGTGTGTGTGTGTGTGTGTGTGTATGTGTGTGTGTGCGTGTGTGTGTGTGTTTGTGTGTGATATTTGTGTGATTCTGCTTCATAGTCTCACTGTCATTTTGAGCTAATTGTGTTGTGTGGAAGGAAGTCTTATCTGTTTTGGATTAAAATTCAATGAAGGTCATAGCAGCTGGAAAACTTACCAGACTGCTGCAATTAATGTTCATTTGGCTTTGATAAATTGGACTGTTCCTTTCAATAGGACTGGAGTGGATTGCTGAGGCAATAATTCTTCCATTAACTCAATGATTCTGCCTGTGAGGAAGGACCTTGCCCTGCTTTTGTTTGTCATCTGTCACTTGAAGGATCTGGGCATATGTCAGAGATGATTTATCCTGATTGCAGTGTCTGGCTGTATCAAAAAACACTTAAAGCCGCTAATTATTTTGCCCCCTGTAAATTGCTTGATTAAACAAATGTAATGTTGAAGTCGAGGAAGAGAAATTTGGGGCTCTTGAGGTTCCACCTGTAGTTTTGACACTTGCAAAGGTATTGTAAGCTTTTTTCCAAGAGCTATTGGAAAATGAGTCTATCAAAGGAATATGTGCCTTATATATAATATTTTACTTGATCCTTAAATAGATTTCCATGGTAGTTTGTCCATATCACCTTGGAATAAATTGAAGTCCAGAAAAAGTAAATGTTTTATCCAATATTAGCAACATAATATTTATTATAAACCACATGTATTACTACTAAATGTCCTTATGTGGTCCAACCTAGTCTGGTTTTAGTAGCTACACACTAGGATTTTTAAAATGATCTAATATTATTAAATTTTACTATTTATTGTTAGTGTGTCATGAAGTATGAAGAAAAAATTCATCCTATATTACAACCACATAGAATGATATTGTTTCATATATTAGCTCATTTTCCTTTTTTATTTAATAGGAATAAAGAAGTCACATTTTCTATCCTTGTATATCCTTATTCAAGGTCCCTTCCCCCTCCCACCACATCAGGTCATTCTGTCTTTTCTCCACATCTCCCCCCCCCCTGCAGCATGGGCAGGATGTCCCAAGGTTCCAAGGTCCCAATACTGCTTAGTTCAACCTCCACTCCTGGCAAATCCAGTTTTCTCCCCCCCAACTTCAAGACTGAGTCAGGTGTTCCTCTAGGGGGAGTGGGATCCAAGGTGTCAGTCCAAGGTGTTTTAAAGAGACTTTAAAGCCTGTCCCCACAGGAACACAATTCCTCCAGCAAGGCCACTCACACTTCAGCAAAGCCACAGCTCCTAATAGTACCACTGTCTTTGGGGACCATTTTCTTTCAAACAGCCACAATAGGCATGGCATGATTCTGCTTGGACAGTGAGCTCATCTATTTGAGGCTCTGTACAGCAGATATTACAGACAGGTTTGTAAATTAAACTCAGACTGAAATCTTTAGCTTCACTATTTGAAGGCGGAGCCCTTAAGGATGTCAGTGGGTTAGAGGAAGTCATAAGCATGGGGTCTGTCTTAGTTTGGTTTCTGTTGCTGTGAATAAACATTATTACCATAGCAACTCTTACAAAGGAAAAAAAAAACATTTAATTGTGGTGGCTTACATTTCCAGAAATTTAGTCCACTTTGTCATGGTGTAAAATGGTGGTATGCATGTGGACTTGATGTTGGGGAGGTAGCCAAGTTTCCTACATCTTGACTTGCGAGCAACAGGAAGCAGCCTGTCTCACTAGGCACAGCATAAGAATATATGATAGCTCAAAGCACCTGCAGAGTGACACACTTCCTCTCACAAGACCACACCCACTCCAACACAACCACACTTTCTAATAGTGCCACTTCTTTTGGAACCCTTTTCTTTCAAACCACCACAAGTTCTTATAGGAAGAGATGGCCACAGTGAATGTATACAAAGAAGAGGCTATTGGAATACATAGGAGGTAGAGGAGCCTTCAGCACAAATCTGACACACTAGAGCTGTAGTCTTGGCCTTGCAACCCAAAGGGTCATAAAGAAATCAATTTATTTTGTCTAAGCCAGATCCTTTACCTTTATGTTGTGGAAGTATCTTATCTGGCTAATATAGCAGGGAACTGAGGGGAATGTGCCTCCATCTCCAGTGGCTGCAGTGATGCTGATAGTTGGAAGGAAGAAGAGGAGAGAAGCAAAAAGTTTCTGGAAGACAGGCTGAATAGATAGATGCCTGGTATGTAACTAATGTCAATATATTGGGAGGTAGATGACTGATTGATCCTGTCCTGTACTACATTGTGACCTTTTCTCAGTTTACAACACTGAATGCAGATTCAGAGGATATAATGAGCAGAGCAGACGATGCTTCTCCATGTACTTAATGCACAAGCTTTCAGAGTGTTTAGTATATGACATGGTCCTTGTTATATCTTAGCTACTTCCTTAAGTTTTATAAAACTTCCAGTTAATGATGATTAAGAGGAAAGCTATGAAAGAATATGCCTGTTTTATCAACTAATAAAGTCAGGAAGCCCAAAGTCACCTATAACCCCTTCCTGAGACTAACAGCATCTATCTTTCTTTCTTTCTTTCTTTCTTTCTTTCTTTCTTTCTTTCTTCCTTCCTTCCTTCCTTTCTTCCTTCCTTTCTTTTTTCTTTCTTCTTTCTTTCCTTCCTTCTTTCTTTTTCCTTTCTTTCATTCATCCATCTTTCCTTCCTTTCTTCTTATTTTCCTTCCTTGCTGCCCCTCAACACACCTTAAGACAAGGTTTAACTATGAAGCTGGCATGAAACTTCCTACGGAGACCAAATTGATCTTGAACAATGGAGATTTTTCTGCTTCACTCCTACCTCCTCAATAACCCTGAATACAGGGATTACAGGCTGGTCTGATACACTCCTGTCTTGATTCTACATTTTGAGCCCATGTTTTCCCAGTAGTATATTGAATGCTATCAGTGGTTAGGCAAGCATGTGAACACAGACCAAATGTTCTTCAGTCTGATTCTTTGCCTATTATCTTCATTATCTACTGAGGCTTAATGTTGAATGAAATGATTTAGCCTAGGCAAGGAAGGAGATACTTAACCTTCTAGAGCCTTATAATGTGTCCCAACCCCTATGAGGCCACTTGAGTGAAGTGGTTGGTATGTTACTTTCAGAAAATACTTGGTACCTCACTTTCAGGAAGTGCTTGGTACCTCATTTTCAGTACATGCTACACAAATGAAAGCTGAAAAGTTGTGATTGAGTGCTTATGCCATGTTTCTATTTTTTCTTTTAAATAATGGTCTTTATTGTAAACTTTAATGCATGTATTCAATGTATCTTGATAACTATTCCCAGCTGCCCCTCCTACTCCCTCTGACATCTCCCTAAAATGCATCCTCCTCCTGTCTTCATGTCTCCCCTCTATAAAATGAAGTACTGATTCCAGTGTGTAAACTGCATGCACATGGGACCATCCTCCAGAGCACAGGCAACCTAATTGTAGCCACACCCCTATAAAATGATTCCCCTTTTTCCAGCTACCTGCAGTTCCTCAGCTAGGGATAAAGCTTAATGATAGAGTCTTTAGTGTCTTGATTTTGTGCAAATCTTACACAGGTAACCACAACTGACCTAAGTTCTTAATTCCTTGTTTATTAAATTTTACATTAGGAGAGGATCTCAACTCTAAAAAGATGACTTAGGATAAAATCAAAACACCCAAGTATAATAATGTCCTACATGCTGCCTGGCACTTGGTAAGTACTCAGTTCATTGTAGTTGTGATTATTATTACTCACAGCCAACCAGACATGCTGTTGTTTGGAGATTCTGAAATCAGGGACTCTCTCATATCAATGAAAGACCAAGCTTGTATTATTCTGTCCAGCTCTACCACAGGCTGCTGTCATAAGTTCCCTGACTTCAAGGAGCTCAGCAGCCATGGGCAATGACAGTTGGAGAGTTTCAGAGCCACCCAAGGGACCCTCTGCTCTGGGGAAGGTGGAAATATGTTGAGCCTTCCCAAGTGGCACAAAGTGAAAAATGAGGCTGTGAAGGCACAGCAGCATCTGTGTCATCATTTCTGCACCAGGAGGTCAACTGGCTTCGTAAACCGTGCTGCTGCCAGCACAGTCTTTGTTTAGGAATTAATTAGGAGTGGCAAAGAACTGCTGCCCGAGCATATTTGGGCCTATGGAAGTTATAAAAAGCAGATAGATTTTACGCAAATGCATTTTTCACCCTTTAACACTTTATGAAAGGGGACGCATTAAAGCAGGAGACATGGGGGGACTAGGCATTGAAAAGGGACACCTGAGCACTCTCCTTGTCCCACCTTTGCATGCACACATGCATGGCTCTAGCCTTTTGATTACTGCTGTTTGTGCATCAGTAGAATACTGGTATTAATAACAGAATATGAAGGCTTTTCTATGCAGTACACATTTACCTTATTTAATTGCTGCAACAGCCTAGGGACGAGGCTATTTTCAACTACCTATTACACATGAGTGAGGAGTATTATTTTGCCAGAGGTAATAGATCTCAGAATTGAACTCAGGGTGGCAAACCCCTAGGTCTATGCCTTTTGTTGCAGTACCATTTCTGTACATTCATCATAAAATGTCATTGCTGGTCCAGTTGAAAATGTCTCTTGAAAGCTGTGTAAGGATCATGGAAATGGGTTCCTGCACAGCAGTGGTTGTTATGCATAGGCCAATGAAGAATGTGAGCTGTAATGAATATATCCTGTGTTGGCAAAACTTAACCACTGTCAAATAAATACTTTATCTTTTGTTGTTAATAGTGACACTGTAATAATAAAACCAACATATATGTATGATGCTTTGGCAATTTCAATACAACTCTCACATAGCTGTGATGGCTTTATTGTATGTCAGACTGACTGGGTAAAGAAAGACCTACTAGTAGTAAAACACATCTGTGTGTGTGTGTGTGTGTGTGTGTGTGTGTGTGTGTGTGTGTTATGGGGAGGGTAGCCACATAGGATTGATATTTAGGACAGTGACTGGGAGAGAAATGCCTGTGCTTAGTGTGAGTGTCACTGACCTTCTAATGAGTGGCCTAGATCAGCAGTGAGCCCAAGGTACGTTCAGTGAGCCTACACTTGTTGAGCGAGTGTACATCTCACTGCTGTAATGATCTTCTATTAACCTAACACTTTAGCTTCTTTGGCCTTTCAGTGTGAACTTAATACTTGTGACTCTCCAGGGAGTTTCCAGACTTTCATCCTGGAATGCTGAGTGCCCTGGATTAGGCAGCTGCTGGGTTCTCTGCCTGTCCAGCATACTAATGGCTATTGCTAGATTACCTAGCCATTGTAAGTATTCAGGAACCCAGCCTAATGGGTCCTCTGTATAAAGAAAGAACTATGTTCTGAAAGAAAAGTGGAAAAGTTGTTTAAATGTAAGGTACTATGGTCTTAGGATACTGTAAGCACAGATTAACAAGCTCAAAAGGTCATGATACTGATAGAAATACATACAGTAATTATTGGGCTCATGAGGTTACAGATAGAAGAAAACATGTTACTTAAAATTATAATAGAGACTGTTCATGTCATATTTTGACAAATATTTTTCTACATTTTTTGGTTGTGTCCAGAAACTTTGTGAGAGGTATTTAGAAACAGTCAGCTAATAAATTTGGTAAAGAAAAATTTTAAGAAAATATAATATTCAGACAGTGGATTAGTTATTGTTAGTTGTTTTTAGAAAGTTGTTATTGAGAATCAGAAGGAAAAATTAGAACAGAAAGATTTGAAAGCATGTAATATGGCCAGGAAAAGATACAGTTGGAAAGGTTGGATTAATAGGGTATGGTGTTTAAAGGGATTCTGATTCCTTACTTTAAAATAAGTAAAATATCTTGCAATGAGATTATGAGAAATTGGATAGACTGTATCCATTGTAATCTCCATGGTATAAAATTCTAAACTCATTCAACAGATTTTTTTTTTGTAGTGAGAGGTGCTTTGATACCATGTACCCAGAGACTAGGTTTTGTTTGGTTGTTTCCAGGGCATGAAGAGGTTGCTAAACAATGGTCCAATGGGGCTGAGATGCTACTTTAGCTGGTGAAAGACCTTGGAATTATCCATGTGGTGCTGGCTTGGCAATAATGTAAGCGTTTTTTGGTGATGGGGATTCTATCTAGACTTTTAATAAAGAATTGGGAGGTAGGTAGCACATAGCAGGAACAAATTCCCTGCAAGGAGCTACTATAAAGTGGATGCATGAAGAGAAAGAACATGGGAATGCAGAAACCTATAATGAAGAACAACCCAGGATATTGATTATTCATCCATGTGGAATAGCTGTGGAGGAAAACAGCAGGCAACAAGTGGAGCCAGCACAAGAGAGAGAATATGTAGCCTACAAGTGTGAAGGCCAGAGGCCTGGAGCAGCCAGAGCCTGATGGGGCTCACATCAGGATGCCGTGATTTTAGATACTGGATATGAATTGAGAAGATTCAATGTTATCATAGTAGATTTTTGTTCTGCTTTGATCCCAGCCCTGTTCTGTGCTTGCTCCTCCTTTGTAAAATATGAACATTTATTCTATGTTATTTGGGATTGTAGTATATAAACCATTGTTTGTTTTATTCTTAAAAGGTTTCACAAGTGTTTCTCCTAAAGTCTGAAAGAAGACTTTAAACTTTCAGTTTTAAGTAACATTGGATTTATAAGCTCTCAGGATTCTTGAAGCTGGATACAATCAATGTTCTATATGACATGATCGATACAAGCATTTGGGGGGATTATAAGTGCAATGTTACCATTATAAAATAATGTGCTGTTATTTCCAGTTGATAAGGGATGTTCATGATGATAAGATGATAATTCTTCATTGTCATCTTCATTGAACTTAGTCTCTCTTAGGAGATTGATGAGGGATACCTGTGGGTTTCACTTGAGGATATGTCCCCAAGAGAATGAACTGAGTGTCAAAGACCCATTCTGAATGTGAGCAGTATTGTTCCCTGGGCTGTGTATCCAAAATATGGATGCTTATGTTCTATATGTTTTTTTTTCCTGCCATGATGGACTGGACCCTCTGAAATTGCCAACTCAAATAAATCTTGTACCCGTTAAGTTGTTTCTCTCAGATATTTGATAAAAGCATCAAGAAAAGGTAACTAATAACCCCTCTTGCCTGTTTAGGCAAAAGCATGATCATTTTTTACAATTAGGATATGTATTGTTTTATAGAAGACAATAGAGTTTGAGATATGGTCACTATGGCGGAGACCACAAAAGCACTCAATAAGAAAGTCAAATCAGCACCTGAATATCACAATGAAAATTGGCATTCTAGGAAGACTGAGGGTTATCCATGAGGAATAGCTAATGACAGAAATTTAGTAAACTCATGGTATATGAGATACAGAGAAAAGTTTCAATGTTTCCATTTGAGAGTTTCTATGACCCTATTTCAGAGAAGTGCCAACACTTCTGAATTTTCAAGACCCATTTGTGATGTTTAAAATCGTCAAATTTATATAATCAAGGAGCTAGGCATAGTGTTTGCCAATGACTAGGGTAGTAAGTCATGGGAAGTTAACAAATGATAGGCATAAAGTTTTAGTTGAACAAGAGGAGTAAGTTCTAGACCTCCTTGAAACTTATATGTTTACTTTAAGAGAGTAGTTTTTCAGATCCCATGTTAGTGTTCTTTTTTTTATTATAAATAAGGTCATAATTTTTATCTATGTATCCCCTTGTTAAAAATCCCTCCCCCCTCTTGCCCCTCCCAGTCCTACTCTCTTCTCCCCATCTCCTTATCTCCTCCACAGTAATGGCAGGAGGTCCGAAGGTCCCAAGGTGGCTTAGTTCAGCATCCACTTCAAGCAAATCTGCTTTCCTCATGCCAACATCAATACTGGGTCAGATGTTCCTCTGGAAGGAATGGGCTCCAAGGTGCTGGTCCAAGATGTTTCAGATCCCAAGCTGTTTAGTGTTTGTGGTTTGCAGCTTGGACATGCTTTGCTTTTTTTCTTTTTTGTTTAAACTCTAATGAGTGAGTACATCCAATGCTTATCTTTCTGTGCTTGTGATACCTCACTCAGGAGGATATTCTGCAAATCCATCCATTTGCCTGCAAATTCTTTTTCTTTCTTTCTTTTTTTTCTTTATTTATTTTGTATTTATCAAGAAAAACAGTAACATGAATTTAAAATGCTGAGAAGTTAACAATAACTATAAAGAAGATAAAAATCATAAGCATGACTTATCAAGGGTGATAATGCAAATAAGATTGCTACACATATATTTACTTTGTGTTCAGCTTTCCCTCTGAATTTTTTTATTCCATCCCTGTATATCCTTATTCAAGGTCCCTTCCCCCTCCCACCACATCAGGTCATTTTTTCTTCTCCCCAACTTCCCATCCCCTCCCTGGGCAGGGAGCAGACAGTCCTATGGTCCCACTGACCCAATAATGCTTGGATCAGTCTCCACTCCTGGCAAATCCAGTTTTGTCCCCCCTCCCACAAGAGTGAATCAGGTGTTCATATAGTTGGAGTGGGATCTGAAGGGTCAGTCCAGGGTGTCTCTGATCCCAAGCTGTTCAGTGGTTGTGATTTGCCGCTTGGGCATGCTTGACTTTTTTTCTTGTTTGTTTGTTTAGAGACCACTAGTGAGTGAGTACACCCCCTGCCTATCTTTCTGAGATTGTGATACCTCACTCAGAAGGATATTTTCCAAATCCATCCATTTGCCTGCGAATTTTAGGATATCATTTTTTCTTACTGCTGAGTAGTATTCCATTGTGTAGATGTACCACAGTTTGTTAATCCATTCTTCAGTTGAGGGACATCTAGGTTGTTTCCAGGTTCTTGCTATTACAAGTAATGCTGCTATGAACATATTTGAGCTAATACCTTTGGAGTGTGAATGTGCCTCTTTTAGGGTATACACCCAGAAGTGGTATTGCTGGGTCCTTAGGGAGATTGATTCTTAATTTTCTGAGAAACCGCCATATTGCATTCCAAAGTTTGCCTGCAAATTTTAGGATATCATTTTTTCTTACTGCTGAGTATATTCCATTGTGTAGATGTACCACAGTTTGTTAACCCATTCTTCAGTTGAGGGGCATCTAGGTTGTTTCCAGGTTCTTGCTATTACGAATAATGCTACTATGAACATAGTTGAGGTAATACTTATTTTTTTAGTAAGGAAAGCCAATGTTTTTTTGTTTGTTTTATTTATTTAAAACAGATCCTTTTTCTATGTATCTCCCCTGCTTGCCCCTTCTCCCAATCCCTCCCAGTCTGCCTTCAGCTTCCCCCCTACCCCATCCTCTCATCCCCTCCCCAAAAAGGGAAGGAAGTCCCAGGTGGGTCAGCTCAACATGGTGCCTCCCCTCCAGGCAAGTCAGATTTCCTTGTCCCAATATCAAGACTGAGTTAGGCGCTCCTCTGCAGGTAATGTGTTTCAAGTTGCCAGGCCCCTCACAGGAACACAGACTGATTCCACCCCCTCTAGGATGCTGCCCATGCCAATCTACAGTTGTCTAACCTTGGAGAGCCGAACTCTTTTTCCTATGGTTACCCAGAGGCTGTTCTTGAGTCAGTGTACTCCCCAGAGCTCCAGGCAGCTATCTCAGTGGGACTCCTCCTCATATTCCCTATCTCCTTACTCATATAAACTCTTCTCCCCAACTCTCCAGCTGTAAGGGTAGCTCAGCCCAGTGCTCAGCCATGGATCTCTGCCTCCACCTCCATTCATTGTTGGATGTAGGTTCTATGATTACATTTAGGGTGGTTATTCATTTAATTATAGGGGAAGTCCTGTTTAGGCACTTCCACCATTATTGGTTGTGGTCCTATCCATGGACATCCTATGGATTCTTGGGGTTTTCCCTTGCACCTATCACTTTCCAACCCCAGAGGAGTTGGCTTCATCTATTAAGATGTCCATCTCCTTTTCTCCCTCTTTGTTTCTCCTCTCACTCAACCATCTCCTCTCATGATTTGTTCCCACATCTCCTTGGTTGCTACCTGTTATGGTCCAATTTGCTACTGAGATCTTCTCTATTTTCTCATTCAAGGGGGATCCCTGGATGTCTCACTTAAGTTTCTTCTGATCCCAAGCTGTTCAGAGGTTGTGGTTTGCAGCTTGGGTATTCTTTGTTTTTTTTGTTGTTGTTGTTTTGTTTTGTTTTTCTAAAATCCACTTATGAGTGAGTACATCTCATGCCTATTTTTCTGGGCTTGTGATACCTCACTCAGGAGGATATTCTCCAGATCCATCCATTTGCCTGCAAAATTTAGCATATCATTTTTAATTCCTGCTGAGTAGTACTCCATTGTGTAGATGTACCACAGTTTGTTAATCCATTCTTCAGTTGAGGGACATCTAGGTTGTTTCCAGGTTCTTGTTATTACAAGTAATGCTGCTATGAACATAGTTGAAATCTTTAAACATCATACACGTGCACGCGCGCACACACACACACACACACACACACACACACACACACACACAGAGAGAGAGAGAGAGAGAGAGAGAGAGAGAGAGAGAGAGAGAGAGAGAGAGAGAAGAGAGAACCAGGAGAGAAAGAGAAGGTATTGTAACATTAAGGCTAAATAATGGGTAAATTTAGATTTAAATATTTTTACTTAAATTTATGACTTTAATGAGTTAGTTCATTTGAACTTTGGCTTCCTTCTCTGTATAGTAAGAAAGAAAACAACATTATCAAATAAGGATGAGAATGTGGAGTTCAGTAGATAGAAAAACAAGAGCCAAAGCATGTGGTGTAGGACATGTGCCTAGAAAGTGAGACCCTGAAGGTGGCAGATAGTCTTGACTTTAGCTTTAAGCTCTTGGGTTTTTAGGTAAGTAGCCATGGGAAAGTGACTCATATCTAATTTCCACCTCTACAATTTAGAATCGTGGTTTTATTTAGTCCACACTGTTCCTGTTTGCATTTAAAAAATAGTCTATAACAAGATGAGCCCAGTACCTTGTCCATAGCTAATTTCACCTCTACTGGGGTATATTTTGTTCTATGATTTCCATTTCTTTCATTCCTCTCTAAGAGAGATTCTGTTTAAGCAAATGAAGAAAACTCATAGTTCTGTTCCTAAGGCAACATTATTGATATTTTCCCCTATACCCCAGAGCTGTGAAGTGGTAGATTTCAGCCATTTCTATAAAAACCTTGCTGAATTTGTGGGGTGAGATATCCTCCACCCCTAAACACAGAACTAGAGGCAATTATAGAATAAAGTATAATTAAATATTCACTCTTGAAGTTGGAGAATGCATTGGGGGGATTTGTCTTTAAATTTGTCATTCTTGTAGCACAGACACCTGTTATGCTAATGGTGCTGCATCCCTCTCTCCACTGGGGGCCTGGATGTTTTCTTAGCAGAGCTACTGTGAATACATTACACCCCACGCTGTACTTTCTGGTCTAGCATCTTTTTGCTTTTTCTTAAATGTAAGCACCTTGGATTCTTAATTTGGCCTCCTTAATGAAGCACATGGCTGGGAGAAGTGCTTAAGTTAGAGCCCTCACTGGAGAGAATACCTAATGGGAAAAGATTAGAAGAGAAACAAACATTTATTGAGCCACTGCCAAGCACCAGGCTTCCTACTGAATGCTTGTCTGTGTTCTACTATTTAGTTCACAGACATCCTGCAAACTAGATATTTGTATTGTTATTTACCAGATAAAACCACAATTCAAAGAAGATGCCATTTACTAAATTTTTTAAGATAACATTTTAAAATAATTTTCACCGTCTGCCTGGTGTGACACACTAACAATCTATACTTATTGTCTAGCCAAAAAGACTTAACAATAATATCTTTAGTGGTCAACTTGAGATTGAGGCCCCAGAGACATAAGAATCTTCTTTAAAATAGGCATTAGACAGTGCCAGAGAAAGAACCCATGTGAATATTGATTCTAATTTTGATTTGACTCCACTGAAACAAGTATACCAGGACTTGCTCATTCTCTTACTTAGCTTTTATGGACCATCTCCTTTGCACAAAAGACTCTGTTAAACACTCTATCTTTATACACTCCAAAGATTTTCATGCCTTACCTAGGGCACTGAAACATGAATTCAGCACAGGCATGGGTGTATTGCCACAGGTATTGACCAGTAAGATCATAAAAGAAAAAAGAAGTTGCTTCCTGCTTATGTGATCAAAGAAAGTTCTCTGGGGGGGGGGAGAGTCACTGATTATTGCTTTCAGTGTAGCATTGGGTTTGAGGCATCACTGAATAATTTAAAACTTCTGCTTCTCAGTAATGCTAATTTTATAATAAATAACATTGACAAGATCCTATGGCAAGAGATACATCTCACACTGACTACTGGCATCCTAAACAACTATGATTTACATGTTTAGTAAATGTTTATATGTCTGCATGTGAGTGTGTGCATATGCTAATGTGTTTTCATATCTATGAAGGCCAGAGGTCAATGGTTGTGTTTTCAACCATTCTCCACTTTACTTTTGAGGCAGAATCTCTTACTGAACACAGAGGTCGCTGATCCATCTATACTGGCTTGTCAAAAAGCCCCAGGGATCTCTCTCTTTTCTGCCTCCCCAGGGCTTGATTATAGGTATGTACTGCTGCATATAACTTTTCACAATGCAATTCAGTTCCTCTTGCTGAAGTGGCTAGTACTTTACTGACTGAAGTATGTGCTAACCTCCAGACTCACATGATACTGACCACTTGGTTACACCATGCAGACTTCAAATTGATCAGTACATACCTCCTGCCTATAAAATCTCTCAAGACCAGAGGAGGAAAAGAACAAAATATTTATTACACTTAGGTAAATCAGAGACATTTGGTGATGGAGTGGTGGTAAAATTAAATTTATAAGGAATCCCTATAAACAATCAGGCACAGTGCTTCTCAGCATTTTACTGCAAGAACTTTTCTCCAAATGAAGCATTGGTGAACTTCAAATGTGTAAAAGATCAAGGAAGGTCTGTTCCTCCATGGATGTTTGGAGAAGCTGGGGAAAGAAGGTCTAGGTTTCTCTCATTCTTTCTTGCACATCATCAGGGTGTACTCTAGAGAACATGAGTAGAAAAGTACAAAAACCACTTTGTGCATTGTGGAGCTGATGGAGGAACTGTAAGATGAAGGGCAAAGGTACCTCCAGTGGGGTGAAGTCAGGAGCCATCTCTGGTGTGTGATCTCAGGGCTAACTACAACCTCTCCAATAGGAGACACTTTTGTTCATGTTTGTTATGTGCTTTGTTTTTTACTTAGAAATGAATTTCAAAGAGAATACATAAAATTCCCTTATATAACGTAGTCCATGATCTCATAATACTAACATCTTTCATAACCTTGGAACACTGGTAAACAATAAGACAGTAATATAACAATCTTCTGCTAACTAAGGGATTTTTAATTTTATAAGATGTAATTTTATATTTATTTAATGTGTGTGTCTTTTGCTTTCATATCTATAAATTCATCACCCATGTGCAGTGCCCACAGATGAGAAGAATGCTGTGGATCCTCAGGAACTGGCATTATACAGTGTTGTGAGCCTCTTTGTGGGTGCTGAGAACTGAACCTGGGTCCTCTGCCAGAGCACTAAGTGTTTTTAACCACTGAGCCTTCTCCGTAGCCCTTATTACCACAGTTTGTGTTCTGATGCCCTCTTATATGTCCAGTGTCTGATCCAGGACCCCTTGTTGCATTTAGTACTCATGTCTCCTTAGTCTCTCATTGTTTATTTTCACTTTGGTACCTTCCAAGAGTACTAGATAGATAATAGGATACTTTTATGGATTGATTTTTACTGATGTTTTTTCATAATATGACTATGATTATGGATTTGGATGAAGAATACCCCAAAATGAAGGCCCTTTACTTATTATATCTTATTCAAGAGGAGAGGATGTCATGATGGCTTACTGAAGATGTTAAATATGGTCAGTTTTGTTAGAGGTGATATATTCCAGGCATTTGGAACCTCAAGTTACTGATTATCTATTTTATTCTTTATTATTTGGAAACAAATTTCTATTTTTTAGTTTTTTTATTATGAGTAAAGTCATATTTTTTATCCATGTATATCCTTGTTCAAGCTCCCTACCCCCTCCCACGCCTTCCAGTCTACTGGAAACAAATTTCTAAGTGACTGTGCTGCATTCAATGAGTAAGAAATAAAATCTACTTATTGGAGGAATGAGGTGCAAAGAATTTTTGGACATGTTTTTAAAACCACTACAATCACTAATATATATATATATATATATATATATATACACACATATATATATAACATATATATATATTTGGATAATATACACTGAGATCCTCAAACTTGAGGATCCCCTTACTCCATCAACTTCTCCACATTAACCTATACAAATTGATCTTCACTGTAGTTATTATCACACAAGTAAAGGAAAGACATTGTTAGTGGAAAACAAAAAGATAAAAGAAGACAATATACTCATATTGAAGACTGGGTTTTCAGCTGGAATCACGATAAATGTCTAGGAGTAGAGGGGTGCACTGATCTCATCAGTCTTATTGGTCTTATCCCAACACAGGAACTTTCTAACCAACATGACATTGTCACTATCACATTCTTATGCCACGGGTATGTCTTTCACAAGATAAAATCAACATAAAAATTATAATAATGTCTCACTTGCCCATGTCTTCTAGTTTTTACCAAAAGTTAAGTATAACTCTTTATATATATATATATATATATATATATATATATATATATGGTACATAATATATTATACATATTTATATACAATACTGAGGATATCTAGGGGGGTTACTGGGAGTTAAACATATCATTTCAATTCATTTAGTCACTGGGGCAAATCACATGCCAGACATAGCCTATGGTAGTGTTTTTGAAAGCAGAGTTTGACAGAAAGCATTTTAGGTAGTTATAATGGAATATCTGGGTATAAAGATGCGGCACACTAAAAAGCAGGAGGAACAATTGAAGGACAGAGGTCACTCTAGGCTAGGGATATAGCTGTAAGTATGTCTTGTCCTGGCCCTCTCCTCTTGGTGCTTTATTCAGTTCCCTTCCTACCACAGTATGAACTACTTTGTCATAGTCTGTACCTCCATCACCCATCCACAATAGGCTGAGACCTCTGGAAATATGAATGAAACAAATCTTTCATCCACAAAGGTTTCTATCAGACATGCTGCCGTAGCAAATATAAAACAGACCAAAGCACCTCGGTCCTCAGTGTGCCTCTAAACAGATTGGACTATTTGGCACATACCAAGAGCTGACTTTGACTCTGTAAGCCTGTGCTTCTTTATAAAGTGGGATGATGTTAAGTCTCTCATTAAAGGTGTGTTTCTGAGAAACCTCCATATTGTATTCCAAAGTAGCTGAACTAGCTTACAATCCCACCAACAATGGAGGAGTGTTCCCTTTGCTCCGCATCCTCTCCAGCATAGGCTGTCATCTGTGCCTTTTATCTTAGCTAATCTAACAGGTGTTAGGTGGTATCTCAAAGTTGTTTTGATTTGCATTTCTCTGATGGCTAAAGATGAAGAGCACTTTTTCAGGTGCCTTTCAGCCATTCGTAGTTCCTCTGCTGAGAATTCCCTTTTTAGATCTGTACCCCATTTTTTGATAGGGTTATTCAAGGTTTTGGGCTCTAAATTCTTGAGCTCTTTATATA